>JBBPBX010003419.1:72241-82660 GCA_038048925.1 Garcialebias charrua
ATAGAATAGAATATATCTTTATTGGCATATTTGTACCGGGGTACAAAACATTGCAATTGGCGCACGCACCATCCTTAAGAGGGGACATGCGCACGGAAAGCTGCAGCAGAAATTAATCCGCATCACCAAACAATCAGATATGGAAAAAAAAGGAAGGTTACAATAGGATAGCAGTGGTATTCAAAAAAGAATCTATCACATTTTGTCTTAGGACATTCTATGATAAAGTCAAAAAACTCTACCAGCATAAGCACAAGATAAGACAAAGCACTTGCTCCATGTGTCAGATGTTTAGTTATTCCTCTGCCTCCTTTAATGGTAATGATACATCTAACAAATGTAGTCAAGTCAATTCAAGTCAATTTTATTTCTATAGCACAGCTTAAAACAGATAAACTGTTATCAAGGTGCTTCACACACACAGCATAAAAGTTTAAAAATGTACAGAAACAGTAACACACACCAATAGTAACAATTATGATATTAACAGTAGTAAAAGTACATAAAAATGTATAAGAACAAATTAAAATGAAAAAAACACAGTAAAAAATATATATATACACTACGACAGCTCACACAGTATGAAACAGTAGTCTTATGGTAGCTTTGGAGGAGAGGTTGTCTGAACTAGAAACTCGGCTACGCGCTGTTGAAAAACCAGTAGCTTACCAGGTCCCCTTAGATAGCTCAAAACCACAGAGGCTACCTCACGTTAATGGTCCTCCAGCAGACGCAGAGCAGCCGGGACCCCAGGTCTATGGAAGGTCTGCTGGGTCATTTTCTCGTGAAAATTACATGTTACATCGACACGTTAATGACGTGTAAACAACGTGTAAACAACGCGTTGTTTACGCGTCAATTACGCGTCAAATTCGCCTCGAAAAATGACGCGTAAACGACGTGTAAACAACGTGTAAACAACGCGTCAAAGACGCGTTAATTACGTGTCATTGACGCGGCGAAATTTGACAAAGTATTTGACGCGTTATCAACGTGTCAACAACGTGTCAACAACGTGTAAAAGAACGCGTTGTTTGGTTAAGACGTAAACAACATCTGTTTATGTCCCTCTTGGGTAACTTCACTTCCTGACGGCTTCACTCGCGTCTCTTCTCATTGGCTGTCAGGTCCAGGGCTAAACCACTTCAGCAAAACAGAGGGGTGATTCCAAGGTCCAGGGCTAAAGCACTTTAACAGAGATGTAAACAGACGGAGAAACTACATTTCTGCTTATATTTTATCACAATGTTTCTTTTACTGTTTAATGAAGTTATTAATAAATCTAATAAGTGTTTAATTAACCTGTTTCTGTTTCCTATTTCTGACCAACGGCTTATATGTAAAGTAATGTAAGTGTAAAATGTTTTTATACTAATGTGAAAATTAAGTTTATTATTCCAAAACTAAAGTGACTTTTTGTAAACAATAACATAAAATAAAATAAAGAATAAAAGATGGCAATTAAAACATACATAATAATAGAACAGAAAACGTGATTTTTCATAAAACGTGATGATATTTTTATACTTGTGCAGTTTAACAGTTTGACAGTTGCACACATTTTTCCAAATTTTTGCAGAAAATGCTGAGGGTTCCTTTTCGTTGAACTCACATTTGTTATTCAGACAAATACAGAAATAATTAATTTTTTAATCCTTTTCTGATATGTACTTTCAGCAGAACATTATAGCTGCTGGAGTTTACCAGAATTATACATTACATAACAACTTAGATATTAAGTTTAAGACATGGTGAATAAAGTGCACACGTGTAAAAAAGTGAAGCTTTAAAGTTCATCATGTTTTAGAGAATTGACAACAGGGAGATTCTGCATAAATCATCAGAAATTATAAAGAATTTTCTTGCTCTTAGATGCAGCAAAATGTCTTGTGACTATTGTCGTGGTAAACTGAGTAATCTTTTCCTGGATGAGTTGTAGTTCATGTCGCCACACCTGCCACTGACACCATGATTACATTTAGCCTAAATGAAGGCAGTGACAGACATTTTTCTTTAAAAATAAAGCTTTAAATCCACTTGAAGCAGCTCATGGATCTAACCCCACTCCATCCTGCTCAGAGTCACAGAATACATCTCTACGTTGACATCCTGTGTGTCTTTTGATTACACAACATTTCACACAGCTCATGCACACTCCGCTGCTTGTTTTCCACACTGTGAGTCCATGAGCTGCAAAAGAGCCACAGGTCACAACATACGGCTGCTGCAGGTCCTCTGGGGTTTTCGAGGCGTGGCACGGGCAGCAGACACAACAAGAGGAAGCAGTGAGGGATATGGGATAATGAAATCTATCTCCTGCTAGTTTGACACAAATTATACCTGTTTGGTCTGGGTCAAAATGTTTTACACTCACTTATTCATGAAAGAAACAACTCAAAAGAAAAAAAAATGCCTCCTCTCAGATTATTGGACAAAAGAAAATATTAAACGCGACAAACTCGACAGGTGCAGGACAAAACAAGATGTATCAGGCCTAAAAACAAACAAACTGAGGCTATTTATTTTTTAATGATTCATAGAGTAAAAAAAAAAACTATATAGGCCTATACTGTATCTATACAGTATATATATATACTGTAAATACAGTGGAGAGGACAAGTATTTGATACACTTCTGATTTTTCAGGTCTTCCCACTTGCAAAACATGTAGAAGACTGTAATTGTTATCATAGGTACTCTTCAACTGTGAGTGATGGAATCTAAAACAAAAATCCAGACAAATACATTGTATGATTTTTAAATAATTAATTCCCATTGTATTGTGTGAAATAAGTATTTGATACACCAGAAAAAGAAACTTAATATTTGGTACAGAAACCTTTGTTTGCAATTACAGAGATGAGACGTTTCCTGTAGTTCTTGACAAGGTTTGCACACACTGCAGCAGGGATTTTGGCCCACTCCTCCATACAGATCTCCTCCAGAGCCTTCAGGTTTCGTGGCTGTCGCTGGGCCACACGGACTTTAAGCTCCCTCCAAAGATTTTCTATTGGATTCAGGTCTGGAGACTGGCTAGGCCACTCCAGCACCATAAGATGTTTCCTACAGAGCCACTCTTTAGTTGCCCTGGCTGTGTGTTTTGGGTCGTTATCATGCTGGAAGACCCAGCCACGACCCATCTTCAGTGCTCTTACTGAGGGAAGGAGGTTGTTGGCCAAAATCTCACGATACATGGCCCCATCCATCCTTCCCACAATACGGTGCAGTCGTCCTGTCCCCTTTGCAGAAAAGCATCCCCAAAGAAAGAGGTTTCCACCGCCATGCTTCACGGTTGGGATGGTGTTCTTGGGGTTGTACTCATCATTCTTCTTCCTCCACACATGACGAGTGGAGTTTAAACCAAAATGTTCTATTTTTGTCTCATCAGACCACATGACCTTCTCCCATTCCTCCTCTGAATCATTCAGATGGTCGTTTGCAAACTTCAGACGGGCTTTGACATGCGTTGGCTTGAGGAAGGGCACCTTGCGTGCACTGCAGGATTTTAATCCTTGACGGCGTAGTGTTACTGATTGTTTTCTTTTAGACTGTGGTCCCAGCTCTATTCAGGTCATTGACCAGGTCCTGCCGTGTAGTTCTGGGCTCATTCCTCACCTTCCTCAAGATCATTGATGCTCCACGAGGTGAGATCTTGCATGGCGCCCCAGACCGAGGGAGATTTTACGTTATTTTGCATTTCTTCCATTTTCTAACAATTGCACCATCAGTTGTTGCCTTCTCACCAAGCTGCTTGCCTATTGTCCTGTAGCCCATCCCAGCCTTGTGCAGGTCTACAATTTTATCCCTGATGTCCTTACACAGCTCTCTGGTCTTGGGCATTGTGGAGATGCTGGAGTCTGACTGATTGAGTGTGTGGACAGGTGTCTTTTATACAGCTAACGAGTTCAAACAGGGGCAGTTAATACAGGTAATGAGTGGAGAACAGGAGGGTTTCTTAAAGAAGAAGTAACATGTCTGTGAGAGCCAAAATTCTTACTGGTTGATAGATGATCAAATACTTATTTCACACAATACAATGGGAATTAATTATTTAAAAATCATACAATGTATTTGTCTGGATTTTTGTTTTAGATTCCATCACTCACAGTTGAAGAGTACCTATGATAACAATTACAGTCTTCTACATGTTTTGCAAGTGGGAAGACCTGAAAAATCAGCAGTGTATCAAATTGTCCTCTCCACTGTATATATAAGGAACACATTTTTCTGATCACACATTGGACTAAAACGTAAGCAACTGCAGTCAAGTCCCCTTTCAGAAAGCATGAAGAATTATTGATCAGATCAACTTTTAAAACTTCCAAGACACCCCCCCCACACACACTTTTAATTCCGAAAGTTAAGAACTTGTGATACCAGCAAAAGTCCACTTCTCACATTTTTTAAATGAAATGCAACAAATTCAAAGAAAGTTTCTTCGATTTATGTTTTAAATATATTTCTTTGTTTCATTTTAGATAAATACAGTATTGATGAAAAAAAAAAAAACATGTTTTCTACCGTATCTAATGCAGTAGTAATTTATTGTGTCTGACTCATAATAAGCTGGTAGTTTGGTGAACATTTCAGTTCAGCTACAGGCAAAATGAGCTAAAATACCAATTAAAATGAAACAAATGGAATGGAAGATGAGGGACTTGGCTTCACCTTTTGTGTCGTAGAGTTTGGCAGGTTTATGTGAACCATGTGAACCAACAAAAAAAGCTGATAAAGACATACTGCATATGCCACTTTTGCCTCTATAACAACATCAACTACTACCTCATACATGTGTTAACTCATGCTGCTTTTCCACTTTGCAAATGTCAATGCTAGAACCTTTAGCCTATTTTATAGTTATACTTTTTTATACTAGTATGCAAGAACTCAAGACAGTATTATGTTCATTAAATGTTTAGTGTTTTAGTTTTTAGTTTGAGTTGGTGTAAATCTTCATACTCTTATACCACTATGCAAAAACTCAGGACTCAGTGTTACAGTTTTACTATTTTAGGCTTATGTCTATTATTATATGTTTAAGTGTTTTACAGTTTGACTATATGTTTATAAATATATATATATATATATATATATATATATATATATTTATATATGTATATGTTATTATTACTTTGCATATATAACTATGTGACGTTACATTTTTTAACTGTTGAATAAAAACATTTTGAAGATTCTTTGAATTATCTTTATTACTTTACATATAAGCCGTTGGTCAGAAATAGGAGGCGATTATTTGTGACACTACTTTTTTTTTTTTGTATACATTTATTTAAACTGTAAAAAGACTGTAAAAATACTGTAGGCTCTTTAGTTTTTATAATTTTTAAACTAAAAGTAAAGTGGGAAAATACACGGACGGGGCCATTGTATTTACACGCAAACATAAGGTGTAAATTATGATGTGACTATTTATATGTTTATATATATATATATATTTATATGTATGTATGTATATTATTACTTTACATATCTAACTATGTGACGTTACATTTTTTCACATTAGTATAAACACATTTTACACTTATATTACTTTACATATAAGCCGTTGGTCAGAAATAGGAAACAGAAACAGGTTAATTAAACACTTATTAGATTTATTAATAACTTCATTAAACAGTAAAAGAAACATCGTGATAAAATATAAGCAGAAATGTAGTTTCTCCGTGTGTTTTCATCTCTGTTAAAGTGCTTTAGCCCTGGACCTTGGAATCACCCCTCTGTTTTGCTGAAGTGGTTTAGCCCTGGACCTGACAGCCAATGAGAAGAGACGCGAGTGAAGTGAAGTCAGGAAGTGAAGTTACCCAAGAGGGACATAAACAAAAGAATTTGCGCCTAAAAGAAGGACGCAAACAACGCGTTCTTTACACGTTGTTGACACGTTGATAACGCGTCAAATGCGTGTGAAATTTCGACGCGTCAATGACACGTAATTAACGCGTATTTGACGTGTTGTTTACACGTTGTTTACACGTCATTAACGTGTCGATGTAACATGTAATTTTCACGAGAAAATGACCCCGCAGGCTTTCCATACAGGCCAGTTGGGTGATGGTCTAGACTAGAGAAAACATAGTGCTAAGGCTAAGCCCCCCAGTTCACCAACAACACGTTGACGTTTCTAATCGATTTTCCTCACTCAGTGACACACCCGCTGAGAAGCAGACCCTGGTTATTGGCAGCTATATAGTCTGAAACGTGCCTTTAGGGACTCCAGCGGTCATTGTTAAATGCATTCCGAGGGCCAGAGCCGGCAACATTGAATCTTAGCTGAAACTGCTGACTAAGGCTAACGTTAAATACAGTAAGATTGTTATTCATGTAGGCAGTAATGACACCCTGTTACGCCAATTGGAGGTCACTAAAATGAATGTTGCTTCGGTGTGTGACTTTGCTAAAACCATGTCGGACTCCGTAGTTTTCTCTGGCCCCCTCCCCAACCTGACCAGCGATGACATGTTTAGCAATATGTTTTCATTCAATTGCTGGGTGTCCAGGTGGTGTTCTGACAACGACGTGGGCTACATTGATAAATGGAGTTCTTTTTGGGGGAAAACCTGGTTTTTTTTTTAAACCCCTTTTCCTGTTCTGCATCGTGGCACTCAGAATTATTATCTGAGTGTCTAGGTGATGCCAAACAGATTTTAAGCAGAGCATTATGGCTGGCCTTAATGCCTCACTTGATATATAAATAAAACGTTATCAGAATTTGCTTTGGGTTTGTTTAAGATGTAATGGATAAGGGGATGAAAAGACAAAGAAAACAAAGGTAGAAAAGTGAGAGAAGAGTTCAAATGGAAATAAGGAGATAAGAGTAGAGGAGAGAGAGAGGTACAAAGAGAACACACATCAACATAATTGAAGTCTGCCTCTAGACCTACGGAAAGAAAAAAAGACAAAACCGAGAAACCACAACAACAAACAACATATACAGTATAATGATAGTTATACAGTAACATAATTTGAAAGTATTTTATACGGTATATGGTAATACAAGATGTATTTAGTAGCCACCACTACCCAACTGAGTGTGTATCTGAGAAACACCTGAATCTAAACACCTGTGTGAGCATGCTTGTCACTATTAGATTTCTACATAAGAATGTTCAATAGTGGATGTGGGGACCCACAGACCTGCCCCCACAAGACACAGTGGTAACACAGGGAGGACCAGAGCCTCAGACACACAGCAGCCCCCAAGCATGGAGCCCCGGGAGTCCCCCAACAGGGACAACCGCACCTCCCCAGAGAGAAGCAGAGGGAAGACCTGGGCGACCTCCAGCAAACACAATGCAGAGACCCCAAGAGGCTGCAGCAATGAGCCCACAGGCCCCACCGGCAACCCGCCCCTCCATAGAACAGTAAATGTTAGTTAATGAACTGATAACTGATCCTCATATTGATTTATTCTGTCCTACAGAAACCTGGCTACAACAGGAGGATTTTGTTAGTATAAATGAATCTAATCCAGCTAATTATTTATATTAGCATGTTCCTAGAACAACTGGCCAAGGTGAAGGAGTAGTTTCTATTTGTCAGTCAGGACTATTGATTAATGACAAGCCAGTTATTAGTTATGATTCTTTTGAATCGGTGTCCCTCAGTCTTTCTCATCCAAAATGGAAATCAGAAAAGCCACTTTTACTAGTTATATATCATCCACCAGGTACTTATTCTCTGTTTTTGTCAGAATTCTCAGAATTATTAACTGACATACTACTAAATACTGATAGTCATAATAATGGGTGATTTCAATATTCATGTAGGCGTTGAAATTGATAGCTTAAAGATAACCTTTAATAATTTAATAGAGTAATTTGGTTTTACCTAAAACGTCCGTACATCTACTCATTCTTATCATCGCACCCTTGACTTAGTTCTGACCTATGGCATAGAGATTAAAGCTCCCCTGACATCATCTTTTAACTTTCCATAAAATGGCACAACATATATATATATTAAGATTGACCTCTGATCGTTTTTGCTAAAACAATGTTAAATTAATTAAAATTCCTCTCAAAAATAGTTTAAAATTAGCGCCGTTTTTTTCACATGATAAATACGGATTTTCCCGTCGCGTGATTATGACGTCAGAAACAGACGCCTCAAATGCGCACATTGAATACAATGGACGAAGATACAAACGCGATCCGTCCAATTTAGCCATTTAAAACTTTATATTTTAGCAGTTTGTCTTCAGAGAAGCCAAAGTTATTTCGAGTAAACAGCAGGTTATAATTTTTTTTCTGCTGCTACTAGTTTTTGTAGACTTTTCACTTCAGGAAGTGAGCAGCTGTGTGATGACTTACACCAGCTGCAAGTTGAGAGGCAGAAGGAATTCTACAACATCTAAATCGTTTCCACAGCACTGAAATGGTAATATATTAGTTAATGTTTCTAATAATTATTCAACATTATTAGTTATTAGTTTGTGTACAAAACAATTTGCACAGGCTCCTGCTGCTGTTGATCATGTTGCTTCAATTTGTCAGCTTTGTTATGTAATCCAGTCAACATGTTGAAAATATTTCATATTTATTTTTCTATTTAATTTGGACATCACTTGGTGTTATAGTGGTGTATCATTAAAATGATGGAAATACATTAATTAATTAATTAATTAATTAATTAATTAATTAATTAATTAATTAATTAATTAATTAATTAATTAATTTGTCACATTTGTCATCTGTGTATGTTTCCCATACTTGACAGATGAAATTGGTCTTCTGCATTTAACCCAACCACCACCAGGTGGTGCAGCGAGCAGCGTAGTCGCGCTCGGGGAGCTGGAGAATTAGATGTGCACTCATAGACACCCCAAGGTGTGTAGTGGCCAGGGCGCATTAGTTTGACCCATTGTCTTAATATACAGTATACTGCATATAATATATACTGTGTGTGTCTGTGTGTTTTATCATCAATTCACAGAAATATCTTCACCTGAAGAGTGGACCCAGGTGGAGGAGAATAAACCTTGATACTGTATTGTTAAAGAACAGATGGGGACGTCTTCATGATCTGTAGAACACCAGGACTGATGCTGCAGAATCCTTTAGAACACCAGGACTGATGCTACAGAATCCTGTAGAACATCAGGACTGGTACGTTTGTGCATCAAGACATCAAAATATGCAGAAATACTACAACTGGCCAGAGCATTGAGATGAAAATGAATCAATGAAAATATGAATTTAATATTTTTTCTGACAGTTCAAATGAACATATTGTTTGAAAAAAAAAGGATAACAATGAACCAAGTGTTTCTGTAGTTATGTGTAAATAAAGT
Source organism: Garcialebias charrua (assembly GCA_038048925.1). Classification (NCBI taxonomy): domain Eukaryota; kingdom Metazoa; phylum Chordata; class Actinopteri; order Cyprinodontiformes; family Rivulidae; genus Garcialebias; species Garcialebias charrua. The sequence goes on from JBBPBX010003419.1 coordinate 81,549, forward strand.
TACAGTAGTACACTATATTATCTGTTAGTGTTGAGTTATTCTTTGTGAGAATATTTGTGTATCTGTTTTAATTTCATTCGTTCATCTACAACTCACAGCTCGTACTTTAGTAAAAACAAAATTGGTGAATGTTAAAAAAAACATTTTATTAAAATAAAACCATCCCATATTATCAAATATATGAAAACCTCTGGGGAAACATTAATATGAACAGATTATAAAAAATTGAGTTTAAAAAATATCAGCAAGTGGTGTTTGACTTCATCAGCTCTGTAAAAATGACACTTTACAGCTGTAAATCTGCAAAATCAGAATTTTACTAGAAATTCAATTTTACTGAGCAGCTGTGTCATTAAGAACTAGTTTCTCCTCATCCTGCTGCTTGTACACTTCTTCAGACTCCACCACCTCCTCGTCCACCCTCCTGGATGTCCAGGTGTTGTAGGTCTGGACGTAGAGGACATCTGTCTCCTGGGTCCATTATGGGCTGAATGCTGCATCCACTTTGTCACTTCCCTCATCAGAACCACAGAAAATCAACAGATTTACATCAAAGAATATTGTTGAGTACTATTCTTTTTGTTGATGCAATCTTACCTGCTGTGATGTGAAAGTCTGGGTTGTACTAGTTGTGGTTCAACAGGAAGAGCCTCAGGTGATGGGAGACCTGGAAACCTGAAAACACAAACTGATATTTTTATTAAAACAGCTATGGAAATTTATGTTTTTTGACGGTATTTGATATAAATTTATTTTTAAATTTAATGATTGACATATAAACATTTTATTTTTATTTTTAGTGAACATTTAGTGCATGTAAACATGCAAATTTCAACTGGAAATATGAATGATGTTTTTCAGAACGTATGTTAGAATAAACATTAAAATATTTAACAGATATTTTAAAAGGGACTAATTTTTTAAACTATAAATTAATGTTGAATAATTATTAGAAACATTAACTAATATATTACCATTTCAGTGCTGTGGAAACGATTTAGATGTTGTAGAATTCCTTCTGCCTCTCAACTTGCAGCTCCTGTAACTTCACACAGCTGCTCACTTCCTGAAGTGAAAAGTCTACAAAAAACAGCAGCAGCAGAAAAAAAATT
>JBBPBX010003420.1:0-11096 GCA_038048925.1 Garcialebias charrua
AATAATAATGTCTATTCCTGTCATCTGCGTATGTTCCCATACACAGACGAAATTCGTCTCTGCATTTAACCCAACCACCTACCAGGTGGTGCAGTGAGCAGCCCGAAAGCGCCCGGGGAGCTGGAGAAATAGGTGTGCACTCATAGACACCCCAAGCTGGGTAGTGGCCGGGGCGCGAACCCGCGACCTTCGGATCCGTAGTCAAAAGCCCTGCCACTAGACCATCTTGGCTCCTATATATATATATATATATATATATATATATATATATATATATATATGTATATATATATGTATATATATATATATATATATGTATATATATATATATATATATATATTCTCTCTCTTTTGTTTTCTATTGTTTATTGTTTGATTGTTTATTGTTTAAGGAAATTCTACCATTGCTGTTCATTGTTCTTTAGTTTTAGCAGGTCGCTTTCGTAAATGAGCCCATGAGGTTCAAAAGATTTACCTGACTAAATAAAGGTTGAATTAATGAATGAAAGTTGCATTTATGGTTGATTTTAATCTTGATTTTATTTAATGTTCATTGTAGCACTTTGAGATCAATTGTATGTAAAGTGCGTTATAAATAAAAGTTATTATTATTATTATTATTATTGTCCAAATCGCCTCTTTAGAGTTCCAACTAGTGCATCATAGTCTTTTCTGTCCTCTGAGCCTAGCAGCAACAGGCAGTCCAGTGCATCATCTTGTAGGCAGAGAGCCAGCTGCAGGGCTTTATGCTCTGCTGTCCACCTCCCTGCATGAGCCAGCAGCTCAAACTGTGCATGGAAGGCCTCCCAGCTGGACCTACCAGAGTACTTGGGCGTCTTCAACGGGACGGTGACGTTTTGGACGACGCTGTCGTAACTGTCATGGCTGCCGCCATGTGAGTCTTTTGGCGCTCTTGGAGAAAATGGCGTCGACGGACCCGCCCCCCCGCCGGTACTCAGTCCTGCTTCGGCAGCCATGCTCGCTGCAGAGCTGCGCAGAGCAGCTTTCGCCTGAGTTATTTTAGCGAGCTCCTCTCTCCAGGCCTCCTCGTCCTCTAGTCCCTCCGCTTTAAACTTCACTCGGGAGAACGCTCCGTCCATGACGCTGATGTCGCGGGTGGAGGCGACGAGCTAGTAGTACTCACTCGGCTCGATAGCGTTGGTTTACTTCTGACACCAATGTAATGACGCCAACACTGCAGACGGAGTCCAGCCAAACGGGGTTTATTCATAAACAGGGAAGAGCTGCTATTACCGAGGCTGCAGCTCACGCCTCAAAGAAAACGCGGTACACACGCGAGCGAACACACTGCTAACTCCTGCTAACAACAACACGCTCTCTCACTCTTCTTCTTCGTCTCTCTTTTTCTGGTCCCTCCTCCCTGCTCCTACCCCCACGACCAGTCCAACACATGAGGGCGGGGGTCAACAGAATCACAACAACTCAACAGAACACAGAAACACTTGGACCCAAAGCAGAACCAAACACAGGGTCGTTACACTATCAAAGTAGCAAAACAGACAGATTATAAGGTAGATGTAGAAAATCAAAAACAGGAACATGTCTGCATTGGTTTTTGCCAGAATTCCAACAATTCTTAAAACCATTTAGAGAAGTCAAGGTCGAGATCTTCAGATGTTTTTACAAGATATTCCAGGAAACAGGAGCGGAGTACGAGAAGGTCCTTTTGTCTAGTTCAGTCCTCACTGACGGAACACTGCAGGTAATCATGTCCTGAGAGTGCACGCTGTAGCTGCACTCACGCAGAGACATGTAGGAGGAGATGTATGAGGGCAGCAGACCAAGAAGTGATTTAAAGATGAAAATGTACCAGTGGAAGAGTCTGTGTGAAGTTAATGATGTCCAGTTAACCAGTGAATACAGGGTGCAGTGGTGGGTACGATAATCACAGCCAGTTATGAATCTTAGTGCACCATGATACCATACCATACCATACCATTTTATTTATAAAGCACTTTAAACAGGAACAAGTCCACACAAAGTGCTGGACAAACAAACACGCAACAGGCAACACAGACAATGAAGTACAACACGAAAAACATAAAAACATTGCAGATCATAAATAAAACGATCCAATACAAATCAGCTGGCATTGAAAGCAATGGAGTAGTAGTGAGTTTTTAACCGGGATTTGAAAACCGAGAGGGAGGGGGCCTGTTTGATGAGCAGCGGTAACTCGTTCCAGAGTCTTGGGCCTGCTACAGAGAACGCCCTGTCACCCCTGCGCTTAAGGCGAGTTTCTGGAACTATTAAGAGTACCTGATCCTCTGACCTCAAAGCACGTGGAGGGACATATGGGTGTATCAGATCCGAGAGATAGGCGGGGGCGAGACTGTTCAGCGATTTGTAGACATACATGAGAATTTTGAATTGGATTCGAAGATGAACCGGTAGCCAGTGAAGGGAGGCCAAGACTGGTGTAATGTGCTCTCTTTTGCGTGTGCTGGTTAAAAATCGGGCAGCTGCGTTCTGAACCAGTTGTAATCGTGCAATGGTGGCTTGACTGACGCCAAGCAGAAGTGAATTGCAGTAATCAAGCCTAGATGTAATGAATGCGTGAATCACTGTCTCCAGGTTGTTTTTTGATAATATGGGCTTCAGCTTAGACAGACGCCTCAGCTGGAAAAAACAGGATTTGACGATCATGTTTACATGACTGTTGAGTTTCATGGAAGGATCCATTATCACTCCCAGATTTGTGACTTTTTGTTTTTCGGACAGGGGTAGAGCAGACAGGTCAATGCAGTGGTTTGAGGTTGTGTCATTGGGAAGGAACAATATGGCTTCCGACTTCTTATCGTCGAAGCTTAAGAAATTTAAATTCTTCAAGATGGCGGCGCGTGCAAACGTTGCGGCTTCTCTCTCTCCCAGCAACACGGTGCTTTCGTCTGTTTTGTCCTGCACGCCGCAATTTGCCGGCACGTCTTTGTCTTGTCTACGTGTTCAAGAACGCAAGTATAGCCGTGAATTCCTGCTTGATGTCGGAAAAACCGCTCATTTGGGAATAAACAGCGAACTCCAGGAGAAGCTACATGAGCTCGAGGAGGAGTTACGTGAGCTTCGTGACTGCGAGCTGCTCTGGAAGCCAGCCCCGAGCTTCCCTTCATCGCGCCCGCCGTGGAAGTGCCACAAGCGGCGTGACGCTTCACCGCGCCCGCCGTGGAAACGCCACAAGCGGCGTGACAGGAAACAGAAGCGGGGTAAACGTGGAGGTATCAGAGCTAGGCTAGCAGCTAGCCCACACAGGCCGGCTATTCCATCCATGGTTCTGGCTAACGTGCGCTCCTTGGACAACAAATTGGATTATATACGCCTGCTACGAACGACACAAAAGACTGTGAGAGACTGTTGTGTGTTTGTATTCACGGAAACGTGGCTTAACAACAACGTTCTGGACCATGCTATTCAGCTGGAGCAGCTAACATGCTACAGAGCGGACCGAGCTTTCATCAAGGGAGGTAAGACTCGCGGAGGCGGGCTCTGTGTTTACATCAACAACGCATGGTGTCGTGATGCTGCTGTGGTCTACAAACACTGCTCACCTTTTGTGGAGTTTATGACTATTAAATGCAGACCGTTCTACTTACCGAGGGAGTTTACAGCTGTTATGATTGTTGCTGTATATATCCCTCCAAGCTCCAACAGCAAAGATAGAGGTGAGGCACTAAATGAACTATATGTGCACATCAGTGAGCAACAAACAGCCCACCCTGATGCTTTTCTCATCACGGCTGGTGATTTCAACCAAGCAGATTTAAAGAGTGTTCTTCCAAAAACATACAGAAACATAAACTTTGCAACAAGAGGAAACAACACCCTGGACCAGGTTTACACCACCATGAAAAATTCCTACAGAGCCATCCCCCTCCCCCACATTGGTGCTTCTGACCATATCTGTGTTATGCTAAAGCCAGCATACAGGCCACTGGTGAAAGTCACAAAACCAGTCCGCAAGCAGATACGAGTGTGGCCAGAGGGGTCTTCAGAGGCACTCCAGGACTGTTTTGACACCACAGATTGGAGTATGTTCAAAGAAGCTGCTACCACAAACAACACCACATGTCTCCAGGAGTACTCAGACACTGTATGTTCATACATCACCAAGTGCATTGATGATGTAACCAACCTTAAAACCATCACTGTTCGGGCTAACCAGAAGCCATGGCTGACAGCTGAGGTTCACAGACTCCTGAAAGCCAGGAATGCTGCCTTCAAAGCGGGAGATCAGGTGGGCCTGAGGGCAGCCAGAAACAACCTGGACTGGGGCATCAGAAAGGCAAAGAGGCAGTATTCCGGGAAAATAGCTCACCGTTTCAAGGACAGCAGGGATACACGCAGTCTGTGGCAGGGAATACAGACCATCACAAACTACAAACCATCCCCCCAGACCTGTGACAGCTCAGCCTCTGCGCTGAATGAACTGAATGAGTTCTTTGCTCGGTTCGAGGCAAGTAACAGCACACCAGCACATAAACTCCCCCCCTCTCCTGATGGCCAGGTGCTGACGCTGTCCTCAGACAGCGTAAGGCGATCATTCATCAAGATTAACGCCCGGAAGGCCTCTGGTCCTGACAACATACCTGGTCGTGTGCTGAAGGACTGTGCAGGGGAACTCGCAGCGGTCTTCACGGACATCTTTAACATCTCACTGAGCCAGGCCATCGTCCCCACCTGTTTCAAAGCCACCACCATCATCCCTGTCCCAAAGAAGGCAACGCCCGCATGCCTCAATGACTATCGCCCAGTAGCACTCACCCCCATCCTGATGAAGTGCTTTGAACGGCTAGTCATGAAAAGCATCACATCTGTCCTCCCTGACTCCCTGGATCCCTTCCAATTTGCATACCGACCTAATCGCTCAACCGACGATGCCATCTCCTCTGCCCTTCACACAGCTCTCACACATCTGGACACGAAGGACTCCTATGTTAGAATGCTGTTCATCGACTTCAGCTCGGCATTCAACACCATCATCCCCCAACAGCTCATCCTTAAACTGGACAGTCTGGGGCTGAACACCTCAATGTGTAACTGGCTGCTAGACTTCCTGACCGGGAGACCACAGACAGTGCGGGTCGGGAGTAACACATCTAGCACCATCACATTGAACACAGGGGCCCCACAAGGATGTGTGCTGAGCCCCCTTCTATTCACCCTGCTAACACACGACTGCACACCATCGTACAGCTCCAACCACTTCATCAAGTTTGCGGACGACACAACAGTGGTGGGTCTCATCAGCAACAACGATGAGACGGACTACAGGAACGAGGTGAGCCGCCTGGCCTTGTGGTGCGGACACAACAATCTCACTCTCAACGTGGAGAAGACAAAGGAGATTGTTGTGGACTTCAGGAAGAGGGATGCCCAACATGCCCCTCTGACCATCAACAGCACCGCAGTGGAGAGAGTAGACAGCACCAAGTTCCTGGGAGTGCACGTCTCAAAGGACCTGTCCTGGAGCAGGAACACTGCAGCACTGGCAAAGAAGGCTCACCAGCGTCTCTACTTTCTCCGCAAGCTGAAAAGGGCTGGAGCTTCAACCCCCATCATGAGCACCTTCTACAGAGGTGCCATAGAAAGTGTCCTGACCAGCTGCATCACTGTGTGGTTTGGTGCATGTACTGCATCCTGCCGCAAGAGCCTCCAGCGCATTGTGAGAGCAGCTGAGAAGATCGTGGGCACCTCCTTGCCCTCACTGCAGGACTTACACAGCAAACGCCTCACTCGGAAAGCCCACTGCATGGCAGGTGATCCCACACACCCACTACACAGCTGCTTTAGACTGCTGCCATCAGGGAGGAGACTGAGGAGTCTCCAGGCTCGAACCAGCAGACTGAGAGACAGCTCTGTTCATCAGGCAGTCAGGATGCTAAACACTCTGCCTGCTCTGCCCCCCCTCCCATTTGAACTGCCTTAACACTAAAACTTTCTCACACATTACCACACAACACAAAGATTTTAACACTGGACTCTGTGTCATCAAACGGGTTATTCACTAAACTCTCGGTCATGTGCTCATACAGTTTGCACTACTTCTCATACTTGCACTAATGTTTGTATTACATCACTGCCTATAGTCATAATACTGTTTACATTCTCTGTTTACATTTATTAATACTGTTTACTTTTATTACTACTGCTTACATTTAATTACTACTGTTTACATTTACAGTACACTACTCTAATATCTACACCACTGCTGATACATATACAGTGTGCTCTGAACGGTCTTATTTAGGGATGCCCAATGTGCCTTACTGCATATGCCACTTTTTGCCTCTATAACAACATCAACTACTACCTCATACATATACTGTGTACATTAACTCATACGCTGCTTTGCCACTTTGCAAATGTCAATGCTAGAAACCTTTAGTTTATTTTAGTTATACTTTTTATACTCTTTTTTTATACTAGTATGCAAAAACTCAGGACAATATTATGTTCATTAAATGTTTAATGTTTTAGTTTTAGAGTTGGTGTAAATTTTCATACTCTTATACCACTATGCAAAAAACTCAGGACAGTGTTAGTTTTACTATTTTATGCTTATGTCTATTATTATATGTTTCAGTGTTTCAATGTTTAGATGTTTACTGTTGCACCGAGGGACTGAGAGAAACGCAATTTCGGTCCTGTGTATGTCCTGCACTGTACATATTGCAGATCTGACAATAAAGTTGACTTTGACTAGTACTGGTAGTCAGTTAGCGGGTTTAAAAAGTAACTCTTACCATTTAATTGATTATTATTAGCGATGAACCAAATACACAAAATATCCTTTATTTTACATACAAAATTTTACTGTGGTTTTACCAGTTTAAATTAGTTTTTTGTTTGATATTTTCCCAGTTAATTTAGCCAGTTGTTGATGTACTAAAAACATTTATTAGAGGTAAGAAATACAGGAAAGGGTCTTCTTATGCAGAACAAAACTGTAAAATTAACGTTTAAAAATGAGTTGTAGGTATTTAGTAATTCTAAGTGGGGTTAAATATACATCAGTCCACACAAATTAAAAAAAATAAGTTAACACTGAGCATGGCTAATGAGTTATCTGAACTTATTTTTTTGTATTAGTTGTACTACTTGATTTAGTACTGCAAACTTAAAAAAGATTAGCTTTTCTTACTCACTAATCTTAAGACTACTTTGCTTAATTTTTTTGAGGCAACAACTTTGCGTACTTTTTTTAAGTAAGGTCAACTAATTAGATCTTACAGTGCATGCTCTCCTTCCAGGGTCTCATAATTTTGCTTAATTGAACTTGAGCATCCATCACAGATGTTTGAATGTTTGATGACTTTATTTACTATGCATCCTGTAAGATGGTACAGAATGGTACAGGTTTCACTGTTGATGAAATCAGAAGGACCTGTTTCCACTCAGCTGCTCCACACTTAGGCCAGGACAGTGAAATGTCTCCTTAATGTCCAGGAACTCTGCCAGAAGACACGGGGTGGCGAGAGGACATCAGATCAAACCAGTGGTTCACCTGCTCCAGAAACCAGGCTGTTGTCAGGTTGGAGGGACGTCGCTGCTCCTGCTCCACCATATATTTCAGACCTGCACTTGCTGAAAACATGCATTGCAGGCTCCACCTTCATTTTCTTAAAATGACTTGGCTGAAGAGTTTTTTGTGAGATTTGGTGCAATTTTCAAAGGCATTTCTTCCTGAAAATCAACCAAATCTTTCAACGGACTCAGTGAAACTTCATTGTGTTGAACTCCCTCTTTTAGCACAATGTCTGGTGGAATTATAAAAGTCTGTCCACAAACCAGGGCACTCTTCAAATTATTTACCAGATGTGCGACATCTGGCTTGAAGTAAAACCTTTTATCTGCTCTTGCTGGGTGTTGGACAGATGTTTTTTTTTGTGGCCCACTCCAAATGCCCGCCACATCGCTCTGTTAGCACTGCTCATGTCAGTAGTGATGTTTAGCACGAGAAGGCCTATGGAAGCTGCTTTCAATGATTTCTTGAATGAGTGGCTTATAATTTGCCCCATTGGTAGAATTGCGACTGAAATGGATTGAAAATGTTTGTGCAGATTAAACTTACAGCACTCAGTTTTTGTTGTTGTGATGATGGTGATGTTGCTCCTGCTGACTTGATATGATGTAATTAATAAACAATAGTAGTAAAGGTACTTCCTTAAAGCTTGTTTTACATATTTTATAATTGTTTTGTAATTTATTTTTGCACAATTAACACTTATTTTGTCATCTATTATGATTATAACTAGAAACAGTTTCATTTAAATTAACATTTTAATCAGTGAATTACAATTTAACAGTAGTAGTCAGGCTACAAGCACAATCAACTCTGTTATCCAGGTACTTTGTTGCTATAAAAACACAAATAGAACAATTATATTATAGTGTGCAGAAATGAAGACTTCATCCCAGATCTAAGGTAAGCTGGAGCAGATACTGCTGGCATGGAGGCAAGGTGGAGAATTCTCATGCACAGAACATCAGAAATAGCTTTATAAAAAGTGTTACTCTTTTTTTCCTTTTTTTTATATATGTGTAACATTATAAAACACTGTTGACATGGCTATATTGATCATTGTATTGCATAGACATTTATTTTCTAACAAATGTGTTTACAGTCTCGTTTCACTGTAATGATAAATGCATCTGCCACGTCTAAAAATGCTTTAATAAAACGCATAGTCAGTGAAATAATCAGTACTGTAATCAGTTTCTTGCTGCTCAATAATTACTGAAAGACGCCGGACAAAGTAAGAAAAGTCGAATTTTGTGTTTTGTTGCGCCAGTAGCTGCTCAAACTGACTGACAGCGACGAGCTGTTTGGAACAATTGAGAGCTGCATGAACCACGTGACCGCCTGTTGGCGAGTACAAAGAGTGTCACAACTCTCTCTCTATAGGGCTCTGGTTAGCCTGGTTGATACCAGACCCATGTCCTTCACTTCGCTTTGGACTAGGGTCTGGCATCTCTGCCATAGACAACGATTTCTCCTGGAGATTTTTGAATGGACCAATCAGAGAACAGGAGGCAGAGTTTTGTTAGTTTAGCCTGACGAGGTCCAGGCTATCAGATAAATTGCTCAGAAACCACTCGGTGGATATTTTTTCTGCCACCAGTGTGTAATTATATGTCTTTAATTTACTGACTGTTGGCCTAGATGAAACATTTGAGATAAAATTCGATTTTTTATCATTTATTTTCGTAGCGCACCCGAGGCTGTTTGGAAAATATCAAACCGAAACTATTTAATATCCAGCAGATTTGACCATTTCGTGAATTGATTTAGGAACTGTTAAGCTCAGGAACACTTCTGATATAACGTCAGCTATGAACTATATTTTTTCTCAGCAGAGAAATAATAGTTTTTTACCTTGTTTTGATGAAAATTCGTTCGTGGCGGCAGCCATTTTGAATGACGACGTCAGTCGACATCGTTCAAAACTCCGCCTTCTGCTCTCTGATTGCTCAGGAACACTTCTGATATAACGTCAGCTATGAAATCTATTTTTTCTCAGCAGAGAAATAATAGTTTTTTACCTTGTTTTATTGAAAATTCCTTCGTGGCGGCAGCCATTTTGAATGACGACGTCAGTCGACGTCGTTCAAAACTCCGCCTTCTGTTCTCTGATTGGTCCGAACAAAAATCTACTGGACAAATCCTTGTGGGCGGGTAAAGTCCCAGACTGTGCAGTGAAGGGAAATGAGAATTGAGCGGAGCTGTGCAGGAAGGCGAGGGCCAGGCTAGGCTCTGGTGTGAACTATCATGTGTGTGTTTAAATTTGACTTGTATCCAAACCTTTGTCCACAAAGATCACAAACATATGCTTTCTGTCCTGTGTGAGCTATCATGTGCGCGTTTAAAGATGACTTACATCCAAACATTTTTCTACAAAGATCACAAACAAATGCTTTCTGTCCTGTGTGAACTATCGTGTGTGTGTTTAGACAATCCTTTCTGTTAAATCTTTTTCCACAGACTTTACAACTAAACTGTTTCTGTCCTGTGTGAATTATCATGTGTTTGTTTAAAGATGACTTATGTCCAAACCGTTGTCCACAAAGATCACAAGCAAATGATTTCTGTCCTGTGTGAACTATCATGTGTGAGTTTAAAGTTGACTTGTATCCAAACCTTTGTCCACAAAGATCACAAACAAATGCTTTCTGTCCTGTGTGAGCTATCATGTGCGTGTTTAAAGCTGACTTACATCCAAACATTTTCCCACAAAGATCACAAAGAAATGCTTTCTGTCCTGTGTGAACTATCATGTGTGAGTTTAAAGCTGACTTGTATCCAAACCTTTGTCCACAAAGATCACAAACAAATGCTTTCTGTCCTGTGTGAACTATCATGTGCGTGTTTAAAGCTGACTTACATCCAAATATTTTTCCACAAAGATCACAAACAAATGCTTTCTGTCCTGTGTGAACTATCATGTGTGTGTTTAAAGTTAGCTTCCGTCCAAACCTTTTTCCACAAAGATCACACACAAATGCTTTCTGTCCTGTGTGAACTATCGTGTGTGTGTTTAGACAATCCTTTCTGTTAAATCTTTTTCCACAGACTTTACAACTAAACTGTTTCTGTCCTGTGTGAACTATCATGTGTTTGTTTAAAGATGACTTATATCCAAACCGTTGTCCACAAAGATCACAAGCAAATGCTTTCTGTCCTGTGTGAACTATCATGTGTTTGTTTAAAGCCGACTTATATTCAAACATTTGTTCACAAAGATCACAAACAAATGCTTTCTGTCCTGTGTGAACTTTCATGTGTGTGTTTAAATGTGACTTCTGTCCAAACCTTTGTCCACAAAGATCAGGAGCCAAGATGGTGTAGTGGTTAAGGCGTTTGACTTGGGACCCGAAGGACGCGGGTTCGCGTCCCGGCCACTACACATCTTGGGGTGTCTATGAGTGCACACCTATTTCTCCAGCTCCCCGAGCGCCTTCTATGGCTGCTCACTGCACCGCCTGGTAGGTGGTTGGGTTAAATGCAGAGACGAATTTCGTCTGTGTATGGGAAACATACGCAGATGACAAGATTAGACAATTATTATTATTATTATTATTAT
>JBBPBX010003420.1:11255-48545 GCA_038048925.1 Garcialebias charrua
GGACAGACAGATATGTATATAGACGGACAGACAGACAGACAGACAGACAGACAGACAGACAGACAGACAGACAGACAGACAGACAGACAGATATGTATATAGACGGACGGACGGACGGACGGGACGGACAGACAGACAGACAGATAGATAGATTGATTGCTTTATTTGTCCCCGTAGGGAAATTAGTTTGCAACATTGTCAGCAGGCATTGACATAAACGGACATACTTATACAAACATGACATTAAAGGTGCTATGTGTAACTTTCTGTAAAGTGCAGAACTTAGAAAAAATTTCAACAGGCAAAGCATTCTGATCCCTCCCCCTCAGAGCCATATATGGCTCTGAGGGGGAGGCTCTGCTGAGATTCAAATTCAAGCTCTGTTTTTATTGGCTGATTCAAATTCAAGCTCTGTTTTTAATTGGCTGGTTACAAACTCTGTTTTTATTGGCTGTCATTGTCCTGGTCACTCTGTGTTTTTAGTGTTTTTATAAATGCTGATAGAGAAGCAAGGGGACTATAGTTTTTTTCAGAGATTACTTTGTCTAACATCAGTTTGTCAGTAGATAGTGACAGAGTGAAGAAATATGTTAAAAATATATTGTTTGAAAAGTTACAGACTACATTACAATCTTACATACCCCAGCTTTAACATCCATCACAGCAAAGACGTTTGAGCTCAGTAATTCATGATATGTTTGTATTATTTAATGATTTAATTGCTTGTGGTATTAAAGAAAATTTTGTTCTGTTTCTTGAGAATAAAGGAAGGCCGTACCTTCGCCCTGAAGAAAGCAACTCAAATGAGGATCTTAGGGGATGTGTGTTGTCTGCTATAATCTTGTTTGCCTTCCTCATAACTCTGTCCATGTATATTTTTTCCATACTTGGCAGAAGGGTCCCTAGCAGTTTGCTGGCTGTAATTACTATACTTCTCAATGATTTCTTCTGAGCCTCTGTAGCATTGCCAAACCAACAGATGTTACAAAACGTTAAAATACCTTCAATAAAAGCAGAATAAAACATTAAAAGCATTGAGTTATTGACTCTAAAAGAACCCAGTTTCTTTAACCCTTGGATACATGAACAACCAATACCTACATTCTTCCATGAGTGGGGTCAAAAATGACCCCAATTAGAATCCATGTGTTTTTGCAATGAATTTAAATGATGTCTTTAATTTTGGTCAAAGGCGATTATATTTATCATAGTTGGGTCAACAAAAGACTGATTTTACATTTAACATGCTTATTCATAATTTTTATAAAAAAAATTCACACGAAATAACATAAAAAATCTTCAAAAATTATTGCTAGAATGTCCATCTGTCTGAAGGACAAAAAAGAGAATGAACATACGACCAGAACACTGTACACTCACATGTGCCCACACAAACATCTTTTCTCTATTCACTGTGTGCAGTTGTCACAAACTATTTGCTTTTGGCTGTGACCATTGCACACTGGGGTACTGCATTTCCTGCACCAATTGGTGGCTTTGCGGTCTTTGTTTCTTAGACACATCTGACACCTCTTTCTCTTCTGTTGGCCCTCTGTGCCTCTCTCCTGTTACTTGTTTGCAACTTTTGTCACTCCACATCTTCCAATTGCTTCAGTGATGTCGGTTGGTAGGTTCAGGGTACCTTGGGTTGTGTAGAAAACTCCCAAAGAGCACACACATTGATACATTTCAGTTCTTCTCACTTCGTGCAAGAATGGTCACTCCAATGAAGGCCATGAGCTCATCTTTGCTTACATTTTTTCACTATTTTCCTCTGCTTATTGCAGCTCTTCTTCCCTCCATGTTTGTTCATGTCAACATCTCTTGATACACTATCCATCCATCCATTATCTTTTACCCACTTCTTTCATTTTTGGGTGACGGGGGTCGCCGGTGCCCATGTTCAGCAATCACTGTGCGAGGGGCAGTGTACACCCTGGACGGGTCGCAAGTCTATCACGGGGCCATATAGAGACAAACCACCATTCATTCTCTCACTCACACCTAGGGACAATTTTAGAGGTACCAATCAGCCTAACATGCATGTTTTTGGTCTGTGGGAGGAAACCAGAGTACCCAAAGGAAACCCACGCATGCACGGAGAGAACATGCCATCTACACCCAGAAAGGCCCACAGATTTGAACCAGGGACCTGCTCGCGGAGAGGCAGCAGCTCTACCAATTGCGCCACCGTGCTGCCCTTCTAATTTACTATCAGTGATAAACACCTTTCATGCATCTATTGGAGAGATGGTGCTAAACCCAGGTGCAGGCCCTGACCGACTTCTCAGTAAATTGTGGGTTGGTGTTAAAAGAGGCATACAGATTTTTAAAACAATTTATATATAATATAATATATATAATAATACATAATAGGTTACCTAACAGGTTTGCATTTGTTACAAGGAATTATGAATACAGTGAGTCTCTACACAACAAATGCAGTAATATCAGCTGGCTTACTAAGCTAGTGTAATGTTAGCTAGCTTAAGTACTAACATAATGTAGTTAGCTGAGTGTCTACTTTGTTGACCAACATGATATTCTATCACAGTAAAGTTATGGAGTTGGTAAATGAAGATAACACATGTATGCTGCTGTGTCAAACTGATCTCCTTGTGGTGAGACTACATGTCTCAGATGTGTAAATGAGACAGAAAATGTATCCTAACAGTCACAGTTGGTAAGAATCAAAGGTTCCCAAAGAAAACCCTTGAGATTCTATAGGAAACGCTTGGGGTCATTTTTGACCCCACTCATGAATAACTGGGGTAGTGACACAAAAACTGCAATTTCTGAAAATGTATAAAAACATTTTTAAAAAATTCAAATGGTTTGAAGTCACAAACATGTTTTATGAGGCATACCTGGAATATGGAAGAATAAAAACTTTAATTTCAGAGATTTTGAAGAATAACAACCCTCGGGGTCATTTTTGACCTCACTTATGCATCTAAGGGTTAAAAAATACATCCTCTGCTGAGCCTTGGTGTTAATAAGGTCAGCCCATGAGTCCCACTTTAAGTGACAGTCCAGAACCATGCCCAGGTACTTGTAGCACGAGACAGTTTCAATCTTCTCTCCATTGATCTTCTTCTACTTCATAAAGTGACTTAGTTGAATTAGCTCGTGCACACTGGATTGTTTTTATCACGTTAGCAGGAAGGCCAAAGGTCATCAGCTTTAACCTCTCAGGGGCAAAATCCACAGACTCCACAGCTCTGGCCTCGGGTGCTATAATTGCCTGTGGGCCTGAGTCAGCAGGTCTCTGCATACAGGCAGGCACCATGGCTGCCCTGCTAGCAGAGATATTATCTTTGCAAACCAGGCTTGTTTGGGCCACCTCGGTGCAACCAGAATAAGCTGGAGGCCGTGTCTGCGCACCCTCTACAAGGTCACTGGGATCAGTGCCACCGGGGGGCAAAACATAAAGATGCACTGATGTCGGCCACACAGCAGTCAGAGCGTCCACGCCTAATGGTGCGTTCACGTCCAGTATGGAGAAATACATAGGACATTGGGCGTTTTGTTTTGAGGCGTACAGATCTACGCTGGCCTTCCCGAACCTCTGCCATATCTGCTGAACCACCTCTGGGTGCAGACGCCATTCTGACGCCAGCGGAGCGTCCTTGGAGAGCGTGTCCATTCCATGGTTTTGCACACCTGGTACGTGTGTGGCTCTGAGCGACAGGAGGTGCTTGCTGTTCCATTGAAGCAACTTGCTCATCAGGCGAAGGAGGGACCGGGATTTCGTGCTGCCTTCCTTTTTTATATATGAGATTACACAGTTGTTGTCACTGCAAATCAGCACTTTTTTAACAAATCAGTTTCAACCTGTTGAAATGTTTTAAAGAGAGAAAAACCGCCAACATTTCCAGTTGATTTATGTGCAGCTCCTGCTGATGCTTGGACCAGAGGCCGTGCACGTGCGCGTGCCTGCAGATCCCCCCACCCGGTTAGTGACGCGTCTGTCGTGACCACTATGCGTGACAAGACTCTACCCAGGGGAACCCCCCTGCTGAAGGCCATTGCGTCTGACCACGGCCTCTTGCATGCAGGTAGGATGGAGTGATTCTCACCTACTGGTGTTGAGGGGGAATATGTCTTTGTTTCATGTGAAACCAATGCTGAAACTCTCTCATTCTCAGCCGGCCCAGTGGGACGGTGACGACCATGGAGGCCATGTAGCCTAACAACCACTGACAGTGTTTGGTCGTAAACATCTAATTGTGCTGAAACAGAGCCAAGCACAGGCTGAAATCTAACAATCTCCTCTCTGACAGTTTTGCATGATAATGCAATGAGTCTATTTGAAGACAGAGAAAACAAATCGTCTGGCTGGGCAGTAGCTGACTTTTGTCTTTGTTTATTATGAAGCCTAGGGCCTGTAGATGCGACATCAGCAGGTTTGTGTGGGCCTCGGCCTGCTGGCGCAACCCCGCCAGCATGAGGAGGTTGATGAGATCATTCAAAACTCTGACACCTTGGTTCCTCATTGGTGTGAGCGCCGCCTCGAGCCAATTTGTGAAAATGCGGGGAGCCAGGGAGAGCCCAAAAGGGCGGACCTGAAACTTGTATGCCATGTTCTCGAATGCAAATCTCAGAAACTTTCTGTGTTTGTGCAATATTGGAATATGAAAGTATGCGTCGCGGAGATCCACAGAGGTGCACCAGTCTCCTGGGCGTAAAGAATGTATTACCTGACGCAGTGTCAACATTTTGAATGTGTACGACCTCAGCCATGCGTTTAAATGTCTCAGATGTAAAATTGGGCAAAGGCCACCGTCCCTCTTCGGAACCACAAAGTAGCGCCTGTAAAAACCGTTGTTTGCGTCTTTTTGAAGAATAATTCTTATTGCACCTTTCTGTAAGAGTGCCTGAATCTCTTCTTTCATCGTAGGTACACGATCTGGGCTTATTGTTGACATTATTACACCACTGAAGCGCCAGGGGCGGCTGCGGAACTGTAATATGTAGCCTCGGACTACAGTTCCCATGACCCATTGAGACGGCGTGAATGCGGCCCAGGCGCTCGCACATGAAGCGAGCCTGAGCGGCATGTTCATTTGTGGGATCAATGGGCCCTCTAGTGGACAAAGTTTTAATAGAGGTGGAGAGTCCGTCTATGTGAGACGGCACTCTGACCTCTTTATTTTTAATGTTTGTTTCATGAAAAGAGGGCTGGGTTGCCCCTTTAATTCTGATTTTTTACACAAAAACGTTTGAACACAATGTTTGTTTATTGGTGCTTGCAAACAACATTTTGTCTTTATTGCGCAGACAGGAAAACGTGTTTTGTGATTTAACAAACGTGTTTTGTGATTTAACAAACATGTTAGTCCAATCAATCGAGGCCTCCTGGGCTTCGAAATGTCCTGAAAATGGTCGGCTTTCCTTTTTCCCAGTGGGTAGAAACGCTCTGTTAGTTCTGGAAACAAGTTCAGCTGTGTTAGGCCGGCTTCTGTTTTCTCTCTCGAACCAATGAGGAGGTTCTGGGCTGTCCGGCCGGTCGAGGTACAAAACGGTGCTTTGACCAGGCCTGTTGGCACTATGGTGCCTACGCTGCTCTGCTGCTGGTGTCGCCCGCTGTTCAGCCCCAAGTGTGGACCTCTTGTGTGCAGGACGTCGAGAGAGCGAATGTTGACATGAGTGTGCTCTGTGGCCGCTAGTTTCTCTGGATGATGAGAAGAACCATCTAGGCATCCTTTCTCGCAGGGCTTCCTCCTGCTTTTTCCTTTGGTCACAGCGACTCTGGATTTTGTCCAAGGTCTCGCCAAACAGACCTGCAGGCTCCACGGCCTGTTGGAGGAGGGTGGCACGCAGACTCTCCGGTAGCTCCGTCAGAGTAAGCCACAATGATGCTGCGCCACAACAGTCTCTGCCATAATTTCCCCAATCGCCATTGCTACAGTGCCCGAGAGACGAAGGATGAAATCAGCTGTCCTTCGGGCCTCCTCTAGCGGCTCTGCCACTTTCTTTTTAGAGTTGTGGCTTCTTGCAGCTCCTGAAGCTTCTCTACCTGGTAGGCTTGGAGCATGGCTGCTATGTTGAGTGCACGCACGACAAGGCACTGTGCATGATAACTTTTCTCCAGCTAGGTCGCTGAAAAACGACATTGCTTGCTTGGAAGCTTGGGCTTACTCGACAACGTCGTTGGCGCTACATGCGCTGCTAGAGTCATTCATGGGGGGATCTGCAGTAGTCCTGCCTGTTCCATGTTTTCAAGATCCAAAAACTGCGAGATCGGGAGGGACAGTGGTTCCCTTGCTGACAACCACGACCTCGTCAGCTCGGTCAAAAGGTCCGGGAACACCGGTAATTTGTGTCTCACTGAGGTCTGCTGCCTTGGAAGAAAGTAGTTCCCTGCTAGTCTTATCTGTTGCTACCGTGGTGGAGGGGCTGGCCACGGAACCTTCAGTGACTCGGCCGCCCAGCGGCACAGGCCGAAAAAGGGCTTAGGTGGACCCGTCTACCTCGACAGGTACCACCTCCACTACCTAGGAGAGGTCGCCCACCTCGTCTTCTGCGTCCTGTTCCGCCTCGTCGTCGAAAATCTCGCCCGAGGCCATCAGAGAAATCTCATCAGACAGTAGCATGCCGCATACGTCATATTTGAGTCCTGTCTCATTGGGCTCCTCTATTGAGTGATTTGCCATGTCCATCTGGTCGCCCCACGACATCACCACCACATCCTCTATGTTGTCCAACTTCAGCTCCGCCGTGGGCCCGAGGGCCTCGGTCAGTAGTGGGTCCTTCGCCATGCTCAAGGTACCCAACGTCTTTGCTAAAAATTCCACTCGCTTTTCCAGCGTCACATGGCGGAGTCGGCTGCAATGCGAGCACGACTCCGGATTGGTCAGCACAGCCTTCGCGTGCAGCATTCGCGTGTAGCATTCCGAGACACATCGGGCAAGCTTCGTGGGTGTTCAATTCCGAGATGAAAAACCCGCAGGCACTCAGATATGGACGTGACCCTAGGCTTCCCGGTCTTTTGTTGTCCTTGTTAGAAGCTTTCGCTTTCTTCTTGCTCTTCTCCGAAGCCATGGTGGTTACCGTGAGATGAGAGAAGGTAAAAATTTGTTAGCAACGCTAAACAAGCAAAAAGTCTGTCGTCGTCGACTTGTTAGCAGCACCAAACAAGTGAAACGTCGTCTTTCCTCATGTACTCGTCAGCAATGCTAACAGAGTAAAAATACCTTTGAAGTCTGTACGCTAGCCGCGCTAAGCGAGTGAAGTCCTTCGTCGTTGTCCTCGTGCTGTTCGTGAGAGACCCCAGTTAGCCATGCAAAACGTGGGGCGCTATCCAGTTAGCAGCGCTAAACAGACCCGAAACAGCGAAGTTCACGTTAGCCTTGGTGCTAAATGTGAAGACGCGCTTAGTTAGTAGAACTAAACAGAGCTCCGCGGATGAATCCCTCATAGTGGCGCCACAGGTAGGGAGCAGGCTCACCTCCGGATAGGCAGTCCTTTGGCCAGCACAAGGTCCGCAATGTTCAAGGTGAAGCGAGGTGAAGTGCAAATAGATGAAGAAATGAGGCATGCTGCATGTTTTATAGAAAGGGGGCGGAGCCCTCTTACACATGCAACAAGCTCACTGCACTTTGACAGGCGTGATTGAAAGTGTCTTCCCAGGTGAACCGCGCAGGGGCGCTATTTCCCATCCTTGACGTTGCACTGTAGTGATCCGAGTGAAAGGGAACAGATGGAACAATTAAATCTAGACTAAACTTTTGGCTTGTATTAGATATTACGCATGGCCTAGAAGTTAACTCTACCAACTCTGCTGCACCACTTACTGATCACTGTATTAATAAACTCACTTTAACTCCTACAAATGCACAAAGGCACGCCAAAGGATTTGGGAAATTCAGTTTTAATCTCCTTAATCATGACCACTTTTGTCAGGACATAAAAAGCACAATCGTTGAGTTAAACAAAGACTCATCACTATCAAATTATAGAGTGAAGTGGGATCACTTGAAATATAATTCTCAAACTTAAATTAAATTAGTCAAATTTCAAGTCAACTCAGCAAACAAAGAGAAGCTGACATTGTAAGAGAAAATCATGACATTTGTAATAAAGCTTTACTAAACGAAGATGACAAATGACAATTGATCCTCCTACACTCCTAACTAGACAATATTTACATCAACAAAGCCAAAGAAGTCTACATCCTGTCAAAAGCAAAATGGACAGAAGGGACGTGTTGGAGACGTGGAGGATCTGTGGATTATTGGGATATTGGTGGCAGCTGCTCTGTTTTTTGGCATTGGCGGAGGTTTCTGCCACTGGAAGCTAAGAGAGGCTGCCACGGCGATCAACGCGCTGGCGAGACTTCCTGCTCAGCAAAGATTCCTCGATCCGGGCTATGACCTCAACGTCCAGCTGTTGAACGAGCTGAACCGCACGATGGGAGCAGCGGTGGACAGCCGCGAACCTGCAGTGCGTTTTGGGACTCGTTTACAGCCGTCCGAGCTCAATCAGGGCACAGATGGGGATTGTAGCTCGGAACCTCACATGATTCAGCGATTTGGACCTGAACAGCACCTGGACTCAAGGCTGCAGTCAAAAAGTACACTGTAGCCTGGCCTGAAAATAAATAAAGCGACTAATCTAAACGGGACTCTGAGCAACCTTGGAAAAGAAGGCTGACTGCAAACTTCTCCTGGAGCTGAAAGCTATTGAAAACTCGCTGCCCCCCTCCTCCCAGAGGTCTCTGTGTGTGCATTCAGATGGAGCCGAGCTGAGGCCATCTACAGACTGTGCTTATCTGAAATGATTACTCACGGACTAAATCTCCTTGCTTGTCATCAAATGCAACATGTCTTGTCTCTATTCGTGCTTAAGCTGGTAGTTTTTTTCGACTTTATCATAGAGTGTCCTAAGACAAAATGTGATAGATTCTTATTTTGAATACCAAAATTATCCGACTTTATATTCCTTTTTCCATATCTGATTGTGGTGGCGCGGTTTAATTACTGCTGCGGCTTTCCGTGCATACATCCCTCTTAGGATGGTGCATGCGCCAATTGCAAAACTTTGTACCTTGGTGCAAATATGCCAATAAAGATATATTCTATTCTATTCTATCAGTTTTAGTTTTTTCATTAAATGCTTCTACAGCTTTTTGGTTGAAGTGTTGATGTGATGGGTTGTCGTAGCGGGGCTCAAGAACTTTAAAGCATCAACAACAAATGCAGATGTAGATCCAGAGCTTTACAAACTTCTACAGCTTGTTATTACTTTGGACTGATCTGAACTACCTGCTAAAGGTAGTTTAAATGCTGCTGCTTTTTGCAGTCAATATTTTATTTGTAATAGAACATAGATGACAGTTCAAAAGTTTAAACTGAGTAAATGTAAATGTAACATTTTAAAGGAAAAATATGTTGATTCAAAATTTCACAGTGCCAACAAATCCCCAAAAAGTTGGGACAAGTAGCAATAAGTGGCTGGAAAATTGAAATTGAGCATATAACGAACAGCTGGAAGACCAATTAACACTAATTAGGTCAATTGACAACATGACTGGGTATAAAATGAGCTTCTCAGACTGTGTAGTAGAACACCTAATCTCTGAAGTTTTGGTGAAAACACCTGAATTCACTTTTTCACTGAAGCTCTCAAAGTGAATCTCCTTTTATCTGAGAACCTAATTGAAGGACATAATCACAGTTTTATTCCAGTTTAGTTTGAATCAGAATACGAATGAGTCACGAGACTCTCTTTAATTGTTACTTCGTTTAATTCAGAATTGATCAACAGTAATAACTTTTGTCATTTTATGATAATCTATATTAACATGAGTTGTCACTCTTATGCTGGTTTATTCTTCAGTACGATGGTGCTTTAAAACTATGGCACAGGTCAGGGTATGTGTTAAGTGAAACTTCTCCGCTTTGTCTAGGAGTTAGACACAATAATCACTTTACTGGCGATTCCATCTGTCTGTTTCTCTAAACAGTTTTTCCTGCCTGTCCTTCAGATTTTCAACTCTATGAACTGCAAAGTCACTCCTTTATTTTCTTTGAGCAGCCAATGAGCGGAGTGAATTGGGCTAGGTCAAGCCCTCCACATAAAACCCTAACTTCCTGTCTTGCTTCAGTGCAAAGGGGGAACTCAAACTAAGTTCTTCTCTGAAACTGGTTGAACGTTGTGGTCAAATGCCAATTAGACCTACAGTCAGGATGGCACCATCTAAGGATGGCACCATCTAGTGGACATCCTTTTTATCTATTAATTTCTTATCAGTCATCTATGTTGTTTTATTTAGTTTCTCTGGTTCCAGCCCTGTTCTTTAATTCTAGTTTAGTCCATGTTTGTTTATTCTAGTTTAATCATGTTTGTTTACTCAGTTTTATTTCTAGTCCTGTCATCCTGGTTTTAGTTTATATGTCTCAGGTGTTTGTGATTTTAGGTAATTAGGGCATGTATATTAGTTTGTGGACGTGTGTGTGATTGCCGGGCCATTCGTCCATGTTTCCTGGTGTCGTGTCCTTGTGTCCATGCTTCAGCTTCAGTTTCTTGGTTACGTGAGTACTTCCATGTCAGTCCTTGAGTTTATAATATTAATGCTACAGTTCTAGTTACGGTCACTGGTTTCTGTGAATCACTACCATGACAGTGTTTTGAGTTTTTGTGAAGTAGTGCCACGTTAATGTTTTGAGTTTGTGATAAAACGTTTTTGGATTTTTATACTCGTGCCTCCGAGTGTCTGTCTGCACACTGGGTTAATCCTCAACCACACGCCAAATCGTGACGCCTACGTTTTCAGCCAGGGTTACAGCTCAGCTTTGCTGTAACTCACTCAAGCCAAGAGCTCTAGAATTTATTTTCTGAAAGTCTTATTTTGAAACTGAGCAGGACGTGGCATTGTTTCTGCCGGGAAAGGCGAGCTTCACGTATCATTGAATCAGTAAACACGCGCTGAAGTCAACTGGATGTCTACTGGACCACCCAATCTGTTAGTGTCCACACTACTTCTCAACTCTTACCACACCAGAGACGTGAGCGTCACCAGGTAAAGAGTCGCTGATTGTTTGCTGAGCGTGCGGGAAGTCCAGCTGAACTCGTTTGGGAAGGGTTAGGGTTAGTTAAAAATTATTAGTTATAACTGAGGCGTTAGGTTTATTATAAATTATTTTAATCCAATTTATGAAATAACTGCCCAAGCAAAATTGAGAAAGAACTCTATAGAGGTAATTATGTTCCACTCTGTCGAATGCTTTTTCTGCATCGCATGAAAGTAGAGCTGTATCGGGATGTAGGGATGTCCCGATCAGGTTTTTCTGACCCCGAGTCCGAGTCCTTTAATTTGAGAATTGGCCGATACCGAGTCCCGATCCGATACTTCTAAAATACATTTTTAAAATGAAGGAAAAAAAAAAAAAACAGATCCAGATGTCCTTTAATTTTTATTTTGTTTACCTTAACATTTAACAGAGTACTTCTGTGAGGTAGATTGAACAATCAAGTAATAAGATTTAAAAAAATACTCACATTCACACACGCAGCTCAACTTAAAATACTCAGCAGCCATGTAAACAAATAAACTTAAAGTGTCACCGTGTTATAAAATAAGGCTGTGAGGTAGCTTGAACAATCAAGTAATAAGAAATAAATTATTCACAATGAAGTTTAGTGCAACTGTATGAAATAAAAATTTAGCTGTGATGCCCTGCGCCTTCTCACTGTCACGGGGCATTTTTTCTTTCCTCTTTAAAGTCTCTTGCAGCGTGAGCTGGCTCGTCTTCGCCTGGGTTTTAAACTCTGTGTATTGTGTCGGGTGTTTGTTTCTGAGGTGCCTAAGCAGGTTTGTTGTGTTAAATGCAGCCTTTTCCTTACCTCCTCTTGAAATACGAACTTTACATCTCCACACGACAGACACCGCTGCCTCCACTTCAAACTAATGCCGCGTTCCGCTTCTTTATTATGACAGTCACTGCTTTACGGCAGGCACTGCTGAAAAAATATTGTGTATGTTTTGTTTCGAGACAATTTGACTCTGTAACACAACTTACAGTTAATATAATATTCCCGTTTGTGTTTAGAATAAATATACACATATAATCGCTGCCTCCACTTCAAACTAATGCCGCGTTCCACTTCATTTTACGACAGTCACTGCTTTACGGCAGGCACTGCTGCAAAAATATTGTGCATGTTTTGTTTCGAGACAATTTGACTCTGTAACACAACATACAGTTAATATAATATTCTCGTTTGTGTTTAGAATAAATATACACATATATATCCGATCCCTGATCGGTGTGTAACGCCCGATTCGAGTAGAGTCTGAAATCACGTGATCGGGACCGATTTCCGATCATGTGATCGGATCGGGACATCCCTAGTCACTATCTCCTCTGACAGACTGATGTTAGACAAGTAATCTCTGAAAAAAACTATACTGTAGTCCCCTTGCTTCTCCAGGTGTTACTAAAAGCATTTCTAAAAACCCACAGTGACCCGCCGTTAACCACCCCAGTTTTTAACCAGCCAATAAAAACAGAGTTTTTAACCAGCCAATAAAAACAGAGTTTCTCACGCCCCTAACCCACACCCCCACCTGTCCCAGCTCCAGCGCGCATGTTCTCGTTCAAAGGATTGCAAAGGGATGCAGGACTGTTTTGTATGTGACACAAATGTATTAAATTCTCCTTCTTCATCCCTGATCTAGACTTTTCTTTTGTTTTTTTTGCCAAAAGTCAAGTGATTGCTTCCTCCTCCGCTGACTCCATGACTGAAATGAGGAAATGAATGAATTTGTCACGAGCGAATTAAACTCGGGTTCAACGTGGCTGTGTGAGGCTCAGCAGATTTCATGGTGTTCTGGTGTGCTGGACCAGCGCTCCCTGTTTTTATTTTATTTTTTAGAACGTTTTATTAACATATAAACACAGAAATTCGCAGCGGCTGCGACAGGACATGCAGTGGAGGCGGAGCTATGGAGGCTGAGCTGAAGTTCAGCCGAGAGCAAGGGGGAGGGACCAGAAACGTGTCTCTGTTCAAAAAATTTCTAAGTTCCAGCATGTTCCAAAAACTACATATAGCAGCTTTAAGAAACTCTAACTGGCTTTCATGCAAAAAGAATACCAGAGTCTTACAGGCAGATGTTTTGTATCTTTCTCTATCAGCTGCCATGACGATAGTGATTGGCTTTGAAGGAAGTGCCAATAAGATCGGCATTGGCATCATAAGGGACGGAGAAGTGCTTTCCAACCCGAGACGAACCTACATTACACCTCCCGGTCAAGGTAAGTTCAGTTAAACCCACTCCGTGCACTCATCTGAGTAACTTTGAACACGTTTCTTTTCAACACGTCAGGGTTCATGCCGAGCGATACAGCCAGACACCACCGTGCAGTTGTACTGACTGTCCTGAAGGAGGCGCTGGAGCAAGCGGGGTTGAAGCCCACAGACATTGACTGTGTGGCGTACACGAAAGGTCCGGGAGAAAATGGCATTGCAATTCTGATTACTGTATGCAAGACGTTGATTCATTTTTGTCCTTGTTTTCTTTTGTCGCAGGTCCTGGTATGGGGGCTCCCTTAGTAACTGTAGCTCTAGTGGCTCGCACGGTGGCGCAGATCTGGGG
Organism: Garcialebias charrua; assembly: GCA_038048925.1. Lineage (NCBI taxonomy): Eukaryota > Metazoa > Chordata > Actinopteri > Cyprinodontiformes > Rivulidae > Garcialebias > Garcialebias charrua. Next base: position 24,856 of record JBBPBX010003420.1, read on the forward strand.
GAAGCCGCTCCTTGGAGTCAACCATTGTATCGGACACATCGAGATGGGCCGACTCATCACCAAAGCCAACAACCCCACGGTGCTGTATGTTAGCGGGGGCAACACCCAGGTTGGTTCAAGCACAGTGGACTCAGTTCTTGGGGTTCAGTGTAGGTTTAGTCTTCTTCAACGCTTCACTTTCTGCAGCTCTGGACGATCAGACATAATAAACTTTTCCCTCTGGTGCTGCAGGTTATTGCCTACTCAGAGCGACGGTACCGAATATTTGGGGAGACTATTGACATAGCAGTTGGCAACTGTTTGGACAGGTTTGCTCGGGTTATTAAGGTACAAGCTTTTATGGTCACAGATTAATATTTATTGTACGTTCATCTTCTCACGTGAAACTATCTCCTCATAGATTTCTAATGACCCAAGTCCAGGGTATAACATCGAGCAGATGGCCAAAAAGTGAGTAGAACCATTAGGTGTTTTTATTGGATATTCAGACTTTATTTGTGTGTCCTCCTGTTGCAGGGGTTGTCAAAGTGTGGGAGGATCACCCGCCCCAACAAGCTGTTATTTATGTCACAACATTTGTTGTTGCTATACTTAATGTTCCATTCATACATTAAAAATGGTTGTTGTACACATTTTTATTTTTGTCTTACACAATTTAAACATCTTTAACAGCCTCAGGCACCCATGTCTTATGTTGTTGGGTTGTTTGTGTTTCTTTGGACGGAGCCCTGTACTGAAATTCAATTTTGTTGTGCTTAGAGATGCACCAATCCGATACCAATATCGGTCCGGGTATCGAAAAACAACTTCTGGATTGGGTATCGGTGACAATGTGACCGATCCACAACTGGGCAGGTCTATTCACTCTAATTCTATGCTTTGTGCTCTGAGTGTCGTCACGCGCTAGCGAACTCGCTGCAGATTGTTTTCAAAATGAAGTTTTACGTTAATAATTAATGGGGAGTGGTGGCGCAGAGGTTAGAGACTGTGGACCTGTGATTGGAAGATGGCTGGTTCAAGCCCTGGTAACGACAACATAAAAAAATGTGGATGGAAAAAGGTGAAACACCCACACCTGCCTCCACCCTCATTCACCCCACTCTCGGCCCTTGAGCAAGGCCCTTAACCCCCATCATCTGTTCCCTAAAAAAAAAAAACAGGTCTCTCTTGAAAATGAGTTCTCGTGGCTCAATGAGACTACCTGTATAAATAAAGGGTAAATGAAATTCAGCACTGGGTTTGTATCTCAATCCAGGTAGACAACAACAAAAATGTTTCAGAAACAGGTCCAGATGACATGATTTAGCCATTTTTGTTAATTCAGCACAGTTTTTCTGTATCGGATTGGTATCGACTGACACAAAACTTCAGGTATCATATCGGAAGTGAAAAAAGTGGATCAGGGCATCCCTAATTGTGCTTCTGCACAATAACAATAAAAAGCAATCTTATTCTTTGTTTTCCACAAACATCAATGACATCCAATAATAACCACCCCCACTCTAGGTTATGCACGCCCCACACTTTGAGAAGCCTTTTCGATTGTATTTAGTTTTAAACCCTTCATGTTTTCTTGTCCCTGCTGTCAGAGGGACTCGGTATGTGGAGCTGCCTTATACAGTAAAAGGAATGGACGTGTCGTTTTCTGGAATTTTGTCCTATATTGAGGTAAGCATGTTGGCTCGTTTGCAAAACTTCAGCTGGATAAGGAAACGTTTGGACACTAACAGCTTTTATTTAACATTAAAGTTTTATAATGTCAGTGCTATTGTTTGGTGTTCACATCAAAATCAGAGAAAGTCCTTTGAAGCAGCTGAATCTCTACGGTAGTCTTACTGACCACTCAAGTCACATTCACACACAAATCAAGGGCAACTGGTGGAAACCACTATCGAATCACCGACTGACCAACTGAAAGACTCATCCAGAAACACATCAAACAAGTTAAAAGAATAAACAACCTCATTTTTTTTAGAAGTGTATATTTAAAGTCCAGACTCAAGTGCTCTTGGGTATTCATAGAATATAATGATTATAAGTTTTATACACTCAGGCCATGCAAGTGTTAAAAAAAACTTAAGAATATTGCTAGTTACTGATGATGGTGAAAGGCTTAGAGGTAATCCAGACTCAGAAGTGTTGGATAGACTGTTCCAAGCTGTTGTTAATCCATTATTCTTTCAACCTTTATTTATACAGGTTAGTCTCTTAATAATTCAGTTCAGATTAAGGCTCGTCAGTACTCAACAACTGAAGAAGTCTGCTGTCTCCCTTGTAGTTTTAAAACATTCTTTTCAGCATAGGCTCCACAAGAAACTGCAGCGCAGAACTCCTGGGAGACCCCTCCCCCAAAATTTCCACCATTGCTTTCCTTACCACAACTACAGATATGTATTATATAGGGATGCACGATATTATTGGCCTGGTATCGTATCGGACGATGTTAGCGATATAGTGAATTATTGAACATCGGCCATTCCATCAAAATAACTCACAGATATAAAAGACGATGCTTTTGTATGACAACCCAGTGACGCACTGTGATGATGTCACCTGATCTGATCACCTTAATAATAATAATAATAATAATGAATTTAATTTATAACGCACTTTTCATTAACAAAAATCTCAAAGTGCTACAAAGTGCAACTAAAATCAAAGATCAAATAAAAACAAGTGATAAAATAAAGTAAAATCAATGATAAAACAACAAAAATCAATAATAAAATTAATTAAAAATAATGATAATATCAACTAAGATTAAATCATGTGGAGGCAGAGTAGGCTTGCTTAAAAAGAAAGGTCTTTAAGCCTTGTTTAAAGTCAACCAGTGACTGTGGAGCTCTCAGGTAGTCAGGGAGAGAGTTCCATAGGCGGGGGGCAGCCACACAGAATGCCCGGTCTCCCATGATCCTTAATTTGGTTCATGGAATGTGAAGGAGATTACTGTTCTGTGATCGTAGAGACCGGGTGGATGAGTATGGAATAAGAATGTCCTTTAGATAATCTGGTGAGGTTCCGTGTAACCATTGGTGTGTAATGAGAGCAGTTTTGTACTGAATTCTGTAGGTGACAGGAAGCCAATGGAGGTTATGGAGAATGGGTGTAATATGTTCAAATTTACGAGCTCTCAACAGAATCCTGGCTGCACTGTTTTGAATATATTGAAGCTTCTGAAGGTTTTTGCCAGGGATTCCAATAAACAGGGAGTTGCAGTAGTCGAGCCTGGAGGAGACAAAGGCATGGGCGAGTTTCTCAGCATCAGAAAAAGTCAGAGATGGGCGAAGTCTGGAGATGTTTCGAAGATGGAAGAAGCAGGTTTTAACAGATGCTTACCGTATTCGTCGTTGTAAAATACGCACCTGTGTATAATACGCTTTGTCCAATTATTGCCAATAAACCAGAAAAAAAAACATAAATAATATGCTTCGGTGTTTAATACGCATCTATTATGCGTCACCGCTACGCGACGCGTCAGCGCTTCATTTGCCCTGCTTGAAATGGCGGCCACAGAAGTGGGCGAGCACCAAAGGAATTTACAACAAAACACGGTAAAAACTATTATTTCTTTGCGAGAAAAAAAAATTTCTTAGCTGACTTTATAGCACACGGTCTCCTGAGCTTAACTAAATGTGAAATCAGATGGTCTGAGCTGGATTTAAAAAAATAGTTTGCCGATTATTTTTATGCAGGCGGGTTGGACTAGCCTGGTTAAAACCAGACCCTTGTCCTTCACTTCACTTCAGACAAGGGTCTGGACTTTCTCCATTGACAACCAATTCTTGCTGGAGGCGTGGCCTCTGCTGATGGCTGCTCCCCCGTGGTCTGCTGAACTTGACTTCAGCTCCGCCTCCTGCTGAATTTTCTCTCGCTCCGTTGCATATTCTGTGTTTATATGTTAATAAAACGTCCTAATAAAATAAAATAAAACCATGGATCGCTGGTCCAACACACCAGAAGACCAGGAAATCTGATGGGACTCGGGCAGCAACTTAAAACCCGAGTTTAAATCTCTCGTGACAACCTGAGGCATTTCCTTGTTCATTTCACTCAGCGGAGGGTGAGGAGGAGAAGGAGGAGGGAGCGATTACTTGACTTTTGGGGAAAAAAAACAAAAGAAAACTCCAGATAAGGGATTAAGAAGGGGAAATTAATAAATTTGTGTCACATATAAAACAGTCCTGCATCGCTTTGCATCGCTTTGAATGAGAACATGCGGATGCTCGCTGGCTGCGCTGGGACAGGTGGGGGCGTGGGTTAGGGGCCAAAAACTCCGCCCCTTCTGTTCTCTGATTGGTCCGGTCAAAAATCTACCGGAGAAATCGTTGTCTATGAGAGAAGTCCCAGACTGTGCAGTGAAGGGAAATGAGAATTGAGCGGAGCTGTGCAGGAAGGCGAGGGCCAGGCTAGGGTCGGACCTGACGCTTTCTTTCTTTAAATTTAGCTAAATAAACACTTAAAAAATATATTTCTTAGCTGACTTTATAGCAAACGGTCTCCTGAGCTTAACTAAATGTGAAATCAGCTGGTTTGAGCTGGATTTTAAAAAATAGTTTGCCGATTATTTTTATGCAGGCAGGTCGGACCGGACGCTTTCTTTCTTTAAATTTAGCTAAATAAACGCTTAAAAAATATATTTCTTAGCTGACTTTATAGCAAACGGTCTCCTGAGCTTAACTAAATGTGAAATCAGCTGGTCTGAGCTGGATTTTAAAAAATAGTTCGCCGATTTGCAAACAGGCGGTTCGGACGCTTTCTTTCTTTAAATTTAGCTAAATAAACGCTTAAAAATATATTTCTTAGCTGACTTTATAGCAGACGGGCTCCTGAGCTTAACCAAATGTGAAATCAGCTGGATTTAAAAATCTGCGGTGTGGTTTATGAGTTACGGTATCTTGCAAACAAAAACAGCGAACCTCACAGCTAAATGCAGCTACATCCAGAGCAGGGGGCGGGCAGCGACAGAGTCAGTCCGACCAGAGGAGGCTTTTTTCGGACACATGAGCTAGAAACGGTCTGGAAGTGGCCCTCCTCTTCCTCTTCGCTCTCTGAGTCCTCTGCTGCTGCCCATAGCGCCCATAGCGGCCGAAACTGGTACTGCACCATTTTTGCCCAAAATGAAAAACGGCGAATCAGAGCGAAAAATGAGTCTAAAAATATGGGAAAAAATCCATACATAATACGCTTCGGTGTATAATACGCAGGACATTCAAATGAGCAAAAAAACTGCGTATTATACACAGACGAATACGGTAATGTGATTTTCAAATGTAAGATGAGAGTCCATTTTTATTCCAAGATTTGTAACAGAGGTGGAGAGGGGGATGTCTTGTCCAGAAAAGGAAATTGTTGTTAAAGTTGATGTTTGTATCTGGTGAGGGGTGCCAATCAGTATGGCCTCAGTCTTGGAGCAGTTTAATTGAAGAAAGTTCTGATTCATCCATGCCCTTATTTCCTCCAGGCAGGTAGAGAGGGCAGTGAGTGAAGATGGAGATGGGGATGATGATGATGCTCCAGTCCTGATGTAAAGCTGTGTCGTCGGCATAGCAGTGAAAAGAAATGTTGAATTGATTAATAATTTGACCTAAAAGCAGCATGTAAAGGGAAAACAGCAGGGTCCCCAGAACTGACCCTTGAGGGACACCACAGGAGACACAGACTGTCTGGAAAGTGGCATTGCCAAGACTAACACATTCCAGCCTATTGGAGAGGAAAGATTTGAACCAGTCCAGGACAGTGTCACAGAGACCGACCTCCACATGAAGACGGTGGAGGAGGATACCATGGTCCACAGTGTCGAAAGCTGCAGTGAGGTCAAGGAGGACAAGGATGGAAGGAGAACCAGTGTCAGCAGCCATGAGGACATCATTGGTAACTCTCAGCAATGCAGTCTCAGTACTGTGAGCTGCTCTGAATCCAGACTGGAACTTCTCATACAGAGAGTGTTGCTGTAGGTGGTCCTGCAGCTGAGCAGCAACTGCTTTCTCCAGCACTTTAGACAGAAATGGGAGGTGGGAAATTGGGCGGTAATTAGAAAAAATGTCGGGATCCAAATTAGATTTTTTCAGAAGAGGCCTAATGATGGCAGTTTTTAGAGGCAGTGGAACATGACCAGATTGTAGAGACTTATTTATTATTTGTGTGATTAATGGGCTAATTGCAGAGTGATTGGATTTTATGAGAGACGAGGGGAAGGGATCCAGGGCGCAGGATGAAGGCTTCATTTTCTTGATGATGGACTCCACCTCACTCTGAACAACTTCATCAAAGCTGCTCAGGGACCCAGAATGCAGACGGGTAGATGGCACACGAAGATCAGGGAGGTTGTGGAGCTGAGATCTGATAGTGTCAACTTTGTTTTTAAATGATGAAAGGAACAGGTTGCATTTTTGAACAGAGTCCTCATGAGTTTGTTTAATGGGATTAAGCAGATGAGTTATTGTGGAGAAGAGCTGTTTAGAGTTTCCAGGGCAGGTGTTGATGATGTTGGAATAATATTTGGAGCGTGCTTCTTTAAGAGAATAGGCGTACGCTTTCTGATGTTCTTTGTATGCCTGCTTATGTACAGAGAGACCAGATGATTTTACACGTCTCTCAATAGCACGGCCAGTTGCCTTCATCCTGCGCAGCTCACCAGTGTACCAGGGGGCTGAACGGGAGAAAGACACCAGTCTTGTTTTCAAGGGAGCATGTAGGTCCAGAAGCTCCTGGAGAGATTGGTTGTAGTAATCCACAGAGTCATTTGCAGATGAATGATTGACAGCGGTCAGGGCGTGAAGATCAGCGGACAGAACATCAGGGGAAATGTTTTTAAAGTCACGGAACTGGATAGGTCGTTTTGGGTTTGAAGCAGGCGAAGTTGAAGGCACTTCCAGGGAGATGACACTGTGGTCCGAGACACCCAGGTCATATACAGATAAGTTATTGATGAGTACAGTGTCTGTAATCACCAAATCCAGAGTATGCCCCCTGTTGTGCGTAGGGGCGTCCACATGTTGGGTGAGATTGAGAGAGTCCAAAAGAGACTTAAAATCTGTTGCCAGAGGGGAGGAGGAATTGTCCATGTGGATGTTTAAATCGCCAAGAAAAATAGTTTTCACAGGGGAGGTGCAGAAAAAAGTGAGGAGGCCATGCATCTCTGAGTTAAAGGAAACATGAGGTTTGGTAGGGCTATAAATCAATATAACGTTCATCAGGAGTGGGGCTTTGAAGATGAAGGCCAAACATTCAAAAGAGGAAAAATCCTAAGAAGCCAGATGTGACCATTTTAAATTACTGCAATAGATTACAGCCAGACCACCACCACGGCCAGTGCTGCGGGCTCTTTGCAGATAACTGTATCCAGAGGGACAAGCTTCATTTAGAGAACTGTACAAATCTGGTTGATGCCAAGTTTCTGTAAGACATATGAGGTCCAAGTTCTTCTCCAGAATGTGATCGTGAATTAGACATGATTTGTTGGATAGTGATTGTACATTGAAAAGTTCTAATTTAATACCAGTTTGAGTAGAAGCCTTTTGAACCGGTTTAAGCAGACTCAAGTCCACTCCACGTTTTCCTTGCCACTTCGTGCGCTGTGGACTACAAGGGACTAGACGCAGCGTTCTGATGACATATTCGAGGTGCGACACGTCTCTTGGACCAGATACACGGAATCAATTCAGTGCCAGCTTGCCCAGAATAAACGTGTTTCTTCCGAGAGCTTCTGTGGATGTAACGAGGTCTACGCAGAAGTCCCAGTTGTTTGATGGTGGAAACAGAAGGTGGAATGGAGCAGTTGTTAAGTCCAATCAGCTGGGAAGCAGAGTACGTCAACATCGCGCCAGCCAAGCCGGGGGAAGCTAGCACAGAGCTAGCCGCTAACAGCAGACCCACGGCTCCGAAAGAAATAACCAAGAAGCAGTGAGATTTAACTTGGTTGATCATATCTTGAAGGGGAGCACAGGAGAAAATCCAGAACAGTCCAGATGACAAAGGAGGTTGACAGGCAGCAGGTATAAGCGAAACAATAATTGCAGCTACGTAGTTCTCCAAGCAAGTTCGTGCTGGAGTTTGACAGGAGGTAGACAGCCCAAATTCCGGTTAGGAAGTACTAACTAAGCTGTCCGTAAAGTCCTTATTAAAAAAACACTGAACAAAATAAGTCCAGATGAATGTCTAAAAAATGTCCAAAAAATAGCAATAGTAAAATAACTTGTTCTCCCAAGATCCCTCTTTAAACCCCAAAAACTTTTCAGCCCCTCTCACTATTATTTTGACCTTCTCTGTTTTATGCTTGCCTTGGTCAGTACAGTTGATAACAAATGCCATGAACAATATTAGGTTTTCTATTGATAATGTGACATTCTCTTCTGATATAGTTTGCTGTAGAGTTTGAATCTGTGTTTGTTCAATTTCTCTTGTCTTTTGTTCTTTCACACTTTTAACTGCCTCAGCATAACTTATGTTTTTAGTTATTTTAATCTGTATGATTTCTTTTGCCTTCTTCCTCACTTCACATCGACCATATGAAGATACTGATTTTCCATTAGTAACTGTGTCAAATAAGGCAGTGTTTTTCAACCTTTTTTGAGCCAAGGCACAGTGTTTTCATTGAAAAAATCCCGAGGCACACCACAAACCAAAATTCTAAACAAAGATACACTGTATCCGCCTATATTAAATATATAGTCATTCTTATCAAAGTGTCTTGAATAGGAATGAAATGAACACTAAATGTATTTTTTATCATGTTTTATATTTCTTATTTCAAATTGCACTTAACATGAAATTGAAGGCATGTTAACATGCCTTCAAATACACCTGAACAGTGCCACAACAATGTGTTCTTAAAATTAAAGAGGATGAAATTGCACTTAACATGCCTTCAAATAAATCTGAACAGTGCCACAACAATGTGGTCTTAAAATTAAAGAGGATGAAATTGCACTTAACATTCCTTCAAATACACCTGAACAGTGCTACCATTCTCTTTACATTTTACTCACCTGAAACCTGTGCCTGTTTGGATGAACACAAAGCTCACGTTCACAGTTTCTGCCTTCTTCTGATTTCCACTTGGGCCTTCATCTGGGTCAGAATTTTGTCCAGGGACCAGACCGGATTTAGTATTTTTTCTTTTGAAAAAGTTTTCCATCGCTGTTTGTTTGAGAAGATCCTCACTGTTGGTTTGTTTTGCTCACTGCTCACATCACGTTCATGCGCCGCTACTTCTCTTGTTTTAATGTGCGACGCTATGCTCCATACTGCCACCTATCGCTCGGTAAGGAAATTACACCAGTTAATAAAAATTTCATAATTTACTAATTTTACACGGCACACCAGACGATCTCTCGCGGCACACTGCTGTTCCGCGGCACACTGGTTGAAAAACACTGAAATAAGGAACAGTATCTTCTTCTTCTTGTTTTATGGCGGTTGGCAAACAACTTATAGGTGCATTACCGCCACCTTCCAGCATCCTGTATCTCTTTCTAATGTTGAAGTTATCTTCATGAATGTGACCAATGAGCAGGAAGGTCCTGGTGGTGTGTTTCCTCTGCAGCAGCTGATAGCACTGAGCAATCAGCTCCAACCAGCTCCAGCTGCTCTGAGTTTGGTTTAAAAGCAGCTCCTGCAGCTTGGAGTCACTGTCAGCAGCTCTGAGCTCTGTGTTGGTGCTGTCTGTCAAGTTCACCTGCAGCAGGATGAGGTGAGGAAGCTCCAGTCTCCATCAGTGGTTCTGCTTGTCCTATTTATCAATGTTTACCTTCTGCTCTGAACTGTGTTGCTAACCTGATGCTCTGAACTGTGTTGCTAACCTGATGAGCTGAATGTCTCTGCAGGGTGTTGTGGATTTCTTTCCTGCTGCTTGGAAGCATCACCTGTTATCCTGAAGAACAAGGTGAGTTTGAACGGGAAATGATGGGAGCGGTTTGAAGCTGGATCTGGTGCTGACTGCAGGTGTTTCTCCTCAGGCAGTGAAGGTGAACAGCCCTGGTGGTGGTCAGTTTCATCTTCAGGATACGACTCCCACAAACCAAGTGGTGAGAAACCTGCAGGACCACGCAGTGGTTTTGGCAGCTACAGCAGCTATCCAGGGCAATACCCCAGCAGCATCACTGCTGGGGATGACGGTGGCTCTTATGTGGTCCAACAGCAGGGTGGCCCTCAGGACTATCATCATGGGGCTCCAGACAGGGACAGCCCTTACCAGTCTACAGAGGAGAGCTGGAGTTCTTCCTCTGATACCAGTGGTGAGGACGAGCCTGTCTTCACTCCTGTAGAGGACCAGGATGAGGTGTATGCTTTCAAGTCACGCTCGCGCTACAACCGTAAGCGCCTGTCCTTCAATCAGTTCCGCTACACTCCGACAGAACCACGGTTCTCCAAGGAACCAGTGTTTTACCATGGACAAAGGCATCAACCCCAACATCCAGTAAAAAGAGGCTAATGATCACTCAGTCAGTGTGGTCTCTGCTGGGTCTGGTCTCGGTCCCTCAGGGTTTCATGGTCCACAGATTTTGCTTTTTGACGGTGCATGATTTAAAAATTGAATAAAACCAGATTTTTACAAGTTGTCGAACGTATAGTAAAAGGTTTATGATATGTGTTGGATCTTGATCACTTTTGGTTCTGCTGGAGTGGAATTTTATTTTGACAAAAGGTATTCATTTCCAGCCTGGGGTTAAAAATGTATATTTAGCTGATTGACTCAAATTGTACATGCTCAGTTGGCTAATACAAGATGTAATTTTGCTGGTTGACTTTCTGCTGTGCCCAGAACTGAATGCACGGTACACCTTAATCTGACTGTATTCAAAAGAACTGTTGCGTAAGTTTTGCGTAAGTTTCTGAGCTATCAAACTTTCCTCCAGATTATTATCTTGTCTCTTGGGTGGTAATTCTGTTTTATTGCTACATTTATTTGAAAGTGCTTTACAGAAATAAAACGTCAATATCCCAGATCCAGGTTGTGACCGCAGCTCGGGTCACTTGACAATGTCGTCCTATGTTAATATTGAAGCAATTAAATTGAAGGTATTGTGAGATCCTGTTAAACTTTAACCAGGCAAATCTCACAGATCTCTTTTGCAAGGAATAATTGGGCCTGAATGCAGTCTAACATACATGATTTTAATCTGTGGGAAGAAACCGCTATCCGAAAACTCAAGCAGGCAAACTGCACACCGAAGACCCAATGTCCAACTGGGGATTAAACACAGGACCTTCTTGCTGTGAAGAAACTGCTAACCACTGAACCACCTTGATTAATCCTATTGAGCCTCAAGGACTAATTTACAAGCGAGACCTGATTCCAAAGAAAGACAATGGACAAAAATAGACGATCAGAAACGAGGTACTTTTTTTTAAACAAATTAAAATGTACCAGTGAAAAGAGTCTGCGTGAGGTTGATGTCCAGTCAACCAATGAATACAGGGTAGAATGGTGAGTACGATAATCACAGCCAGTTATGAATCTTAATACCCCGTGATAGACAGCATACATCTGCAGGGTGCTTTTTTTCAATCAACCTTTATTTCGTCAGGTTAATCTCTTTGAGCCTCGAGGACTCATTTACAAGAGCAACCTGCTAAAAATTAAAGTGACAGTAGAAATGTCCTTGAACAATCAACAATAGACCAACCTAAGAGAGAAATACAGATTTTTTTGGACAAATTAAAACAAAATATTAAAGTATCAAAACATAAGGTAGATGTAGAAAATCAGTAACAGGAACATATCTGCATTGGTTTTTGCCAGGATTCCAACAGATTCTTAAAACCATTTAGAGAGGTCAAGGCCGAGAGCTTGAAGTATTTCTGTAAGATATTCCAGGAAGCAGGAGCAGAATAGGAGATCCTTTTGCCAAGTTCAGTCCTCACTGACAGAACACTGCAGGTAATCATGTTCTGAGAGCGCACGCTGTAGCTGCACTCACGCAGAGACATGTAGGAGGAAATGTATGAAGGCAGCAGACCAAGAAGTGATTTAAAGATGAAAATGTACCAGTGGAAGAGTCTGTGTGAGGTTAATGATGTCCAGTTTACCAGTGAATACAGGTTGCAGTGGTGTGTATGATAATCACAGCCAGTTATGAATCTTAGTGCACCATGTTAGACAGCATCCAACATCTGCAGGGTGCTTGTAGAAGCATTCATGTAGACAATGTCACCATAATCGATGGAGGGAAGGAAAGTCACAGATAAAAGGCGTTTCCTAGCATTCAGGGTAGTGTTGGGCGATATGGAAAAAATCATATATCACGAAATGGACTTTTTTACATTAAAATAACGATATATATATCACGATATATACAACACTGTGTGTGTGTGTGTGTGTGTGTGTGTGTGTGTGTGTGTGTGTGTGTGTATGTGTGTGTGTGTGTGTACAGGAAAAATTTGGACCAAAGTAGAAAAGGAGTTTCTATTTTGGTCCAATTCCGGTTCTGTTGTGTCTCTGGTCTGTTTTGTATTGGTTAACTGGACCTGAGTTCGGACTCGGTTGGACTCTGGGTTCGTGTCCTTTGGACCCATTTTGTCTCCGAGTTTCAGCGGAGCGAAATAATGGAAGCTAACAAGGTGAGCTTCCCCCTCTTTTTGGTAAAAGTTCTTCTTCTTGGGCTGCATGTGCAGCTGTTTCTCCTTGTGACACCGGCTGAGATGCTACTTCATGCCCCTGCGTCTACAATGCTCTCGAGTTTAACAACGTAAAGCATGTGTCGCAAACCTGCGCGTCCGTCAAACATAAAGCAGCGCCATCATGTCGCAAAACCACAATATGAAGCTTCTTGCGAAAGTTATTTTTTTATTCTTATTTATCACATATATAAACTGAGTTTAAGCAAAGTGACAACCCAATACATTTCATCGTAACCTACTTTATTTATTTGCATGAATAATTAATAAAATTATTTTATAAACGATAGAGACGATAGAAGGCAAGTAGCACGATAGACACGTTTCTATCGTCCCCACAATATATATCATATCACCTAGCACTAATTCAGGGTTAGACATGATCTGTTTCTAAAAAAGAAACCCAGTTTAACTTTCAATTTCTTTACTAGGTTTTCCATGTGGAGTTTAAAAGAGAGATGCGAATTGACCAGGATACCCAAATATTTATAGGAATCAACAAACTTAATAGGGACACCATTTGAGGATAAAATCAGAGGAAGAACTGCTGGGACCGACTTCCTATTTGAAAAAAGCATCCCTTTGGTTTTATCAGCATTTAGGACAAGTTTGAGACTGAACAAATCTGACTGGATGATGTCAAAAGTGGATTGCAAAAACTGAAAAGCCTTAGCATCTGTTTTAGCTCGACAGTAAACGACTGTATCATCAGCATAGAAATGTATGGATGCATCAGGGATGCTCTGACCTACATTAGCTATGTAGATTGTAAAGAGGGTTGGTCCTAAGACTGAGCCTTGTGGTACACCATTTTTAACTGTTAAATAACTGGAAGAAGTACCGTTATGTTGAACACATTGCCTCCAGATGGAAAGATAATTAGAAAACCAACCAATGGTGTGATCTGCGAAACCAAATTCTGAGAGCTTGTGACACAAGATGTTATGATCCACAGTGTCAAAAGCTTTAGACAGGTCTAAGAAAAGTGTAGCACAATGATCTTTAGCATCCAATGCCTCAACAACGTCATTTAGGCCCTTCAGTGAAGCAGTTATAGTACTGTGTTGTTTCCTGAAACCAGATTGATGGAGAGGTAAGATATTAAATGAGTCCAGATAATTTTTTTCCAGATAATTTCAGCAGTTAACAGCGGTTAAAGCTGCAGTATGTAGCTTTTTTTATGAACATATTTCTTCACTCAGTCACTACCTCCTGACAGACTGATGTTAGCCAGGTAATCTCTGAAAAAAATTTTAAAAAAATATTGTCCCCTTGCTTCTCCAGGTGGTAAATAAGCATTTCTAAAAAGAAAAGGTGACCCGCCATTTTCCAGCCAATAAAAACAGAGTTTGTAACCAGCCAATAAAAACAGAGCTTGAATTTGAATCAGCCAATAAAAACAGAGCTTGAATTTGAAATTCAACAGACCACAAGGGGGCAGAGCCACATATGGCTCTGAGGGGGAGGGATCAGAATGCTTTGCCTGTTGAAAATATTTCTAACTGCTGCAGTTCTACAGAAACTGCATACTGAACCTTTAAGATAACTCATAGCGCTAAATATGCTCTTAACACTTGTACCTTGGAAGGTTTTCGTCTTTTTACAAAAACTTACAAAGTAAAGAAAGTTCAAGAAGTCTTCAGTAAAAATCAAGAAAGCAAGCTTGAGTGGGGACTTTTTTTATTATTTACTTTTTGTTAGCTGGCTGTCTAGCCTCACATAGTCATGTGTTGTGAGGACAGCACAGTAAAAAGACGTTACTCAGCGGGTTCAAGCATACAGAGCTACTTAAGCAACATGAGTCTTCGCTCGGGGAGAAGCTATCACAGAGACTACGATGCTGAGCAGTCAAGTAAAGCTACTGGTGATGAGCAACAACCAGAAGTTACCACTCAATCAGCTACAGGGGAGCAGCAACCACAACCATTCGACACCAGGTCACAGGTATCCAGAGCACCCACCAGGCAGTCTCATCGAACGTCTTCATCATCAACAGGTTCTTCAGCTGCGAGGGCCTACGCTAAAGCTCAAGCAGCACGTGCGCAACTAGCCTTCGCTAAAAAAGAAGCTGACATGATGAAACAAAAAGCTGAACTAGATGCAGATCTACATGTCCTCCAGTGTCAAAAAGCAATAGCTGCAGCTGAAGCAGAAGCCACAGCTTATGAAGAAGCAGAGAATCAGAGCGGGGAGCTCTGTAGAGAACTCTGCGTTGAAGCGGAACCTAACAGCCCTGCGCAGCGAACGAGTGAATATGTTCAACAGCAGTGTGAGTTATTCCCTGACACTCAGCACAATGAAGAACAGCCTCATGAAAGAAATGACCATGCCCAAAAAATACAAGGCAGTGCACAGGTAGCCAATCCTGTCGCAGTCAACATTCAAACAAACCCACTATCAACAAACAGTGTAATTAAACAGGAGCCGACTGTGCACACATGCTCGACAAACAATACTCAAGATTTTGCAAAATACCTTATCCGCAAAGAATTAGTGAGTACAGGTCTTCTACAATTCGATGACAAACCTGAAAATTATTGGGCATGGAAAACCTCATTCATCAGCACCACCAAAGACCTAAGTCTGTCTCCAAGAGAAGAATTAGACTTATTGACAAAATATTTAGGTCCAAAGTCATCTGAACAGGCAAAACGCATTCGTGCTGTACACGTCCTCAATCCTGCGGCAGGTTCCGAGAGGATCTGGCAACGCCTTGAAGAGTGTTATGGTTCACTCGAGGTTATTGAGGACGCACTTTTAAAAAAAGTAGAAGACTTTCCCAAGCTGACAAACAAAGACAATGTTAAACTGCAAGAGCTCGGCGACATCTTAATGGAGCTTCAGTGTGCTAAACAAGATGGTGGCCTGCCTGGGCTTGCATACCTAGACACAGCTCGAGGAGTCAGACAAATAGTTGAAAAGCTTCCTTTCAACTTACAGGAAAGATGGACAACTGTAGGAACGCAGTACAAAGAGACTCATAGGGTGTCATTTCCTCCTTTCACAGTTTTCACACAGTTCATCCAGCAGCAGGCAAAAATGAGAAATGACCCTAGCTTTGCAATATTCAATCCTAACAGCCATTTCCTTTCTCACGCAGAAAAACTGAAACCATACAGTCAAAAAACTACTGTTTCTGCACATAAAACAGAGATCACAGCAGAGTCTAAGCAAAGGAGTCCAAATGAATTGGAGGAACCAGATCGCCAGTGCCAATCCACAGAAAACCACATCTGCTCAAAAAGTGTAAGCTTTTTAGAAATAAACCCATTGAGGAAAGAATTCAATTCAAGTTCCTTTATTATCCCCGAGGGGCAATTAGATTTGCAGTCAATAGGTGTGCACAGTTTCATACATACATATGCACTTACACACACATATAAACACAAGACAATAAAACATTAAAATAACAGTGTTAAAATTAGTGTGCATTAAGAAACCTGATTGCTACTGGGATAAATGAGTTTTTAAATCTGTTCGTTCTACATCTGGGTTGCAGAAACCTGCGTCCAGATGGAAGCAACCTGAAAGAAGAAGAAAGACCTACTTGAAAGAGCATAGCATCTGCTACATGTGCTATGGATCTGTCAGACATCTTGCAAAATACTGTAAAGTAGCAGTTAAATGCATAGAGTGCGACAGTCCAAAACACTTATCAGCAATGCATCCTGGTCCCTCTTGCACTCCAGAGAGCACAATACAAGAAAACAATGACAGTGAAGAGCAAGTAGACAACTCACTCTCAGTTGTCTCAAAATGCACAGAGATATGTGGACAAGGTGATAGTCCACGCTCATGTTCTAAGATCACTCTAGTCAAAGCATATCCTGCTGGCCAAAAAGAAAGAGCTATTAAAATGTATGCTGTACTAGACGAACAGTCAAATAGGTCACTAGCAAAGTCAGAGTTTTTCAGCCTTTTTGATATTGAGTCCAGTCCTATTCCTTACACATTAAAGACTTGCTCTGGAAAAGCACAGACATCAGGAAGGAGAGCTGTAAACTTCTTCATCGAGTCCATGGATGGAAAGATCAGCCTCCAGCTACCTCCTCTGATAGAATGCGACTCTGTTCCAGATGACAGAGCTGAAATACCCTCTCCTGAGATGACGCAGCATCACCCACATCTACTCAAAGTTGCAGACAAAATCCAACCTGTCGATCACGATGCTCCTATCCTTTTACTGTTGGGCAGGGACATCCTCAGGGTTCATAAGGTACGTGAGCAAATCAACGGGCCCAACAATGCACCTTATGCCCAGAGGCTAGACTTAGGTTGGGTTATTGTGGGAGAAGTGTGTTTAGGAAACGCTCATGGTCAGTCAGAGGTCAACGTTTACAGAACACACACCTTAGATAATGGTCGTGCATCCTACTTTGAGCCCTGCCCAAACATAATTCATGTTAAAGAGAATTATGGGGCTCCTTTAAACACTGCCTGTGACACGGATAGTTTGGGACACACTGTGTTTGTTAGGTCTGAGTATGATGACAAACAAGCTATGTCAATTGATGACAAAACATTTCTAACAATAATGGACAATGAAGTCTATCAAAACCAAGAGAACAGCTGGGTGGCACCCTTACCTTTTTGCTCTCAGAGAAAAAAGCTGCCTAATAATAGAGGACAAGCCCTCAAACGCCTTTCATCACTGAGAAAGACTTTAGCAAAGAAACCAGAAATGAAAGATCATTACGTCCAATTCATGCAAAAAATGTTGGACAACGATCAAGCAGAACTTGCTCCACCTCTGCCAACTGACCTAGCCACTAGGTTCATTCCAGCAGTCGACCTGAAAAACACGACTTTGTTCTCAGGTCTACACTTTTTATATTCTGACACAGAGTCACATAGCACAGGTCCTTTCACTCTCATCGAACCTGATAAAGACAAAGAGATACGTCCAGAAGTTAAAGTACTAAAAACTACAACAATGAAGTCTCAGCTAAGCTCAGAGCGTTTTGAAAAATATTCCAGCTGGACCACACTGTGCAGAGTCATATCCAGACTCATTCATGTCATCAGATCCTTCAAACAAAAGACAAATGGAAAAAAGGGATGAAAAAGTTTCAGTGAGATACCAAGCGTTCAAGAACTCACACAAGCCAAAGCCGTCATCATACGAGCTGTTCAACAAGATGCATACAAGGAGACATTCAAAAACCAGAATATTTGCCCACTTTACAAAGTCGCCGCAAATGGATGGAAACCAGACCTAATGTCAAAAAAGGAGATGTGGTCCTGCTAAAAGACTCTCAGGCTAGCAGGAACAAGTGGCCCATGGGACTGGTGGTGAGGACTTTTACCAGCAGAGACACAAAAGTCCGCAAAGTAGAAGTACGAATTGTACAAAATGGGACTGTTAAAGTATTCTTAAGACCAGTTTCAGAGATTATTGTTTTACTTTCAGAAACCGAGTGATTGTCATTTGATGCTAAATGACCAAGTGAGTTCAAATATGTAATATTGTTTGTTGTGATAGAATGTGATTATATCAAGCGGGGAGTGTGCTGCCTTTTGTTAAAAGACAGAAATTTAAAGTTATAACTAGTTTAAGTAAATGCATGGTAGAAACGTAGAAGATGTTTGGGTTTTAAATTCTGGTCAGAGTGGCTCCTCTCTCCCTTGAGAATATCGTTTTACATGCTGCACGCTAGGAGTGAGCACTCTTGCGTAAGGTACAATCTTTGACGTATCGGGACAAGTTTGTCAGTTAACAGCAGTTAACAGCAGTTAAGATAACTCATAGCGCTAAATATGCTCTTACCACTTGTACCTTGGAATGTTTTCGTCTTTTTACTGTGCTGTCCTCACGACACGTGACTATGTGAGGCAGCCTGAGGCTAGACAGCCAGCTAACAAAAAGTAAATAATGAAAAAAAGTCCTCACTTCAAGCTTGCTTTCTTGAATTTTACTGAAGACTTCTTGAACTTTTCTGTACATTTCAGTTACAAAAACTTACAAAGTAAAGAAAGTTCAAGAAGTCTTCAGTAAAATTCAAGAAAGCAAGCTTGAAGTGGGGACTTTTTTATTATTTACTTTTTGTTAGCTGGTTGTCTAGCCTCACATAGTCACGTGACGTGAGGACAGCACAGAGAGGTAAGATATTAAATGAGTCCAGATCATTTTTGATTTGAGAATTTATCAATTTTTCTAGAACCTTGGCTAAAATGCAGAGTTTAGAGATTGGTCGACAGTTGTTCAATGAGGTGGGATCACCTCCCTTCAGCAAAGGAAGAACAAAGGCTGTTTTCCAAACATCCGGAATGAGAAGAAAACAAAAGGTGTGATTGACTGAGGATTGGCTTGTAGGAGGGATTTGTTTTGTAGATGTATGATTTTTAGATGAAGAGATTGATTTTCCATTAGTAACTGTGTCAAATAATGAACTAGAAGCAACAAAATGTTTGTTGAAACAGTTCAGGATCTCGTGATTATTTGACAGAAACAGAGTTAATGAGAAGTTTTGATAATAATAATAATAATAAACTTTATTTGTATAGCACCTTCCTACATGCCTTGCATTGACCAAGGTGCTTAACAGGACAGAAAATATGAAAACCGGTACATACCATACAAAATGCCCGTGCTGGATCAACACAATCTCTATACACACAAAAGTGGCATATTTTTGAAGCCTGGTGCTCAGAAAGAAATATTATTTCTTATGCATGCGACTTGGCTCAGCTCCTGACTTTCCTTCAGGACTTACTGGAAAAAGGTTGTTCTTATTCAACGATTAAAGTTTTCCTATCAGCTATTTCAGCCTGTCACGAAGGCTGGGGACACAGGACACCCGGAGCACATCCAATCATAATAAGATTTATGAAGGGTGTCCTTCGGACTAAACCACCCAGCAGGACCCTGACCCCTGGTTGGGATCTTGGCCTGGTCCTGGGGGCTCTCTGTGACCCCCCATTCGAGCCACTGAGCGAGGTTAAGATAGATTTATTATCTTATAAAACCGCTCTAACTCCTGGCACTTTGCTCGGCGAAATGCACGGGTGACCTCCATGCATTGTCTGAACATCCAATGTGTACCAGATTCGCCCCTGATGGGTCAAAGGTCACACTAAGGCCTAATCCCGCATACACGCCCAAGGTCTTGACTTTGAATCATGGGAGTCTAGACTTTGATCTCTCCTCCTTCCCACCTGCTCCTGTCCTTACTCAGGAACAGGAAAGGCTGAAGGCTTTCTGCCCCGTGAGGGCTTTACGCACTTACATGCAGAGAACAGCCGAATGGAGGAAAACAAACCAACTGTTCGTCTGCTTTGCAGCACCTGCTACCGGGAAGGCCCTATCGAAACAACGCCTCTCACATTGGGTGACTGAGGCCATTAAAAGGATGTACAGTAGCAAAGGTCAACAGGTGCCCTCTGGAGTGCACGCTCACTCCACTCGGGGCTTGGCCACTTCCTGGTCATTATTCAAGGGTGTACCAGTTAGACATCTGCGCTACAGCGAACTGGAGCTCATTAAACACTTTTGCAAAGCATTACAGTTTGGATGTTACTGCAGGTGACGTCACTCAGGCTGTTCTTTCTAACACACAGTAGAAAGTAGCCTTGAGATGCCTGCTGGTCAAGGGCAGACGTTCACTCTAGCATGCATTTTACTGAGCATTTCAAGGGCGTGAATGGATTACGTTCCCATAGCAAGTATGTTGCACCGAGAGACCAGACTGAAAGGGAACTGAAAGTTATGCACCATAACTCATGTTCCCTGAAGGAAGGGAATGAGGTGCAACATATCTGGCCCTTTTCAATGCTGAAAGCTCAGTGAAGTGCAATTTTGGAGAAAGATGGAGGGGCGCAAGCCGCTTAAGTACCCAGAGGGCGGGGCCTCTGGCGCGGTGACGCCCCTAGCCGTAAAGGAGTGAGTATATTCCTTCAGGTAATCGCGCAGGGGCGCAATTCCCATAGCAAGTATGTTGCACCTCGTTCCCTTCCTTCAGGGAACATGAGTTATGGTGCATAACTTTCAGTTACTTGCCTTCTATCGTCTCTATCGTTTATAAAATAATTTTATTAATTATTCATGCAAATAAATAAAGTAGGTTACGATGAAATGTATTGGTGTTGTCACTTTGCTTAAACTCAGTTTATATATGTGATAAATAAGAATAAAAAATAACTTTCGCAAAGAAGCTTCATATTGTGGTTTTGCGACATGGCGGCGCTGCTTTATGTTTGACGGACGCACGGATTTGAGCAATGGAGACACAGGGGCATGAAGTAGCATCTCAGCCGGTGTCACAAGGAGAAACAGCTGCACAGGCAGCCCAAGAAGAAGAACTTTTACCAAAAAGAGGGGGAAGCTCACTTGTTAGCTTCCATTATTTCGCTCCGCTGAAACTCGGAGACAAAATGGGTCCAGAGGACACAAACACAGAGTCCAACCGAGTCCGAACTCGGGTCCAGTTAACCTATACAAAACAGACCAGAGACACAACAGAACCGGAATCAAACGCAACGTTTTCTCTTTTCTGTTTCTTGCCTTGTTTACTCCAGCTTCCTGAGCGGATTTCTTCTTCGTGGGTTTTATTAGCAGCCGTTGTTTTACCGCCACCTGCAGGAAAAATTTGGAACAAAGTAGACACTCCTTTTCTACTTTGGTCCAAATTTTTCCTGTACACACACACACACACACACACACACACACACACACACACACACATCGTGTTGTATATATCGTGATATATATCGTTATTTTGATGTAAAAAAGTCCATATCGTGATATATGATTTTTTCCATATCACCCAGTACTACCCTGAATGCTAGGAAACGCCTTGCATCTGTGATTTTCTTTCCCTCCATCGATTACAGTGACATTATCTACATGAATGCTCCTACAAGCACCCTGCAGATGTTGGATGCTGTCTATCATGGTGCACTAAGATTCATAACTGGCTGTTATTATCGTACCCACCACTACACTCTATTCACTGGTTAACTGGACATCATTAACCTCACGCAGACTCTTCCACTGGTACATTTTCATCTTTAAATCACTTCTTGGTCTGCTGCCTTCATACATCTCCTCCTACATGTCTCTGCGTGAGTGCAGCTACAGCGTGCACTCTCAGGACATGATTACCTGCAGTGTTCTGTCAGTGAGGACTGAACATGGCAAAAGGGCCTTCTCCTATTCCGCTCCTGCTTCCTGGAATATCTTACAAAAAGACTTAAAAGCTCTCAGCCTTGACCTCTCTAGATGGTTTTAAGAATCTGTTGGAATCCTGGCAAAAACCAATGCAGATATGTTCCTGTTACTGATTTTCTACATCTACCTTATGTTTTGATACTTTAATATTGTGTTTTAATTTGTTTCATAAAAAAAGTGTATTTCTCTGTCTATTGTTGATTGTTCAAGGACATTTCTGTTATTGTTATTTCTGTTATTGTTATCATTCTTTAGTTTGTAGCAGGTCGCTCTTGTAAATGAGTCCTCGAGGCTCAAAGAGATTAACCTGACGAAATTCATTCAACCTTTATTTAGTCAGGTAAATCTTATTGAGCTTCGAGGGCTCATTTACGAAAGCGACCTGCTACAAACTAAAGAATGATGAACAGCAATGGTACAAGTACATTAAACAATAGACAAAAGAAAAGAAAAAGTAGCAAAAACTAGCAAACATTATAAGGTAGATGTACAAAATCAAAAACAGGAACATCTGCATTGGTTTTTGCCAGGATTCCAACAGATTCTGAAAATCATTTAGAGAGGTCAGGGCCGAGAGCTTCAGATCTTTTTGTAAGATATTCCAGGAAGCAGGAGCAGAGTAGGAGAAGGCCCTTTTAATAATAATAATGAAATAAAGGTTGAATGAAAAAAACAAGCACCCTGCAGATGATGGATGCAGTCTAACACGGGGTATTAAGATTCATAACTGGCTGTAATTTTCGTACCCACCATTCTACCCTGTATTCATTGGTTGACTCGACAATCAACCTCATGCACTCTTCCACTGGTACATTTTCATCTTATTTTAATTTGTTAAAAACATGTGCCTCTTATTATCGTCTATTGTCATTCTTTGGAATCAGGTCTCGCTTGTAAATTAGTCCTCGAGGCTCAATGGGATTAATCTGTCTAAAGGTTTAATGGAATAGGCAGCACGATGGTTCAGTAGTTAGCACAGTTTCCTCACAGCAAGAAGGTCCGGTGTTTTCAATCCCCAGTTTGACATGAGGACTTTCGGTGTGCAATTTGCATGCTTACGCGAGTTTTCTTCAGATACTCCAGTTTCTTCCCACAGAATCAAAATCATGCATTTTAGACTGCCTTCAGGCCCAGGCCTCCCTTGCAAAAGAGATGTGGGATTTGTCTTGTTAAAGTTTAACAGGATTTTACCATCTCAGTATACCTTAATTGCTTCAATATTGAAATAGAAGCTAGTTACTTTTTCAAGAGGCTTATTTTTCATTATCCAGATCAATACAAATGCAGGATTAGTATACCAGTGACTTGTGAAGACGTCAAGTGACTAAGCTGTCACAACTTGGCTCTGGGATTGTGACGTTTTGATTTCTATAAAGCACTTTCGTAAGTGTAGCAATAAAACTGAACACAGAGACAAGATACAATAATCTGGGGGCTTGTATGATAGCTCAGAAACTTACTCAGTTCCCACTTAAGGTGTACCATGCATTCAGTTCTGGGCAGGCACCCAGAAAGATCATATCTTGTAATTAGAAGCCAATTTGTAATTAGAAGCCAATTTAGTATGTACAATTTGAGTCATCGGCTAAATATTTTTAACCCCAGGCTGAGTTCCTTTTGTCAAAATAAATTTCCACTCCAGCAGAACCAAAAGTGATTAAGATCCAACACATATGTTACCAGAAACCATTTACTACATGTTTAAAGGGACATCTACAACTTTAAACGATACCAAGACGACAACTTGTAAAAATCTGGTTTTATTCAAGTTTTAAATCATGCACTGTCAAAAAGCAAAATCTGTGGACCATGAAGCTCTGAGGGACAGAGACAAGACCCAGCAAAGATCACACCGACTGAGTGATCAGTAGCCTCTTTTTACTGGATGTTGGGGTTGATGACTTTG
>JBBPBX010003420.1:52225-66623 GCA_038048925.1 Garcialebias charrua
CAAAATGGCCGACTCACCTAATTAGCTAGTTTCAAAATTCCAGAAGTTCCAGAAGTTTGTTCAACTCAGTTCTAGTGGTTTTGGAGTGATGACAGGATACATCCATGCAGCCTACGTGAATTATAATTCTGTGGACAGAGGGTGGGAGTGTGTGCAGGCTGGGGAGTTTTACAAGAATGATGAGGACTGTGGCTCCTTGGATACAAAGTGTAATGACATTGAAGTAATGAATTTATTGTGGGACTGAATATCAGTGAATGAGCGTGATCGGATGAAAAATTGTGTGAAGAGATGCTGATGGTGGACAATTGGGGCTGTGTGGAGGGAGGGGGAGATCTGAAGATGATTTCTGCAACAATGATAACGACAGTGGAAAAAGACAGGCGAGCCATTTCACTAGTGTGATCTGTTTTGTGGAGACATGGTGAGGAACAGGAAATTCGAAGGGGGGAGTATTTTGAAGAAAAAGTGAAGTTTGCTGTGGACTTTGGGCATCCCCAATCAGGAGGGAGAATTCTTGCAGGATTGAATATCAGTGAACGAGCATGATCGGATGAAAAATTGTGTGAAGAGATGCTGATGGTGGACAATTGGGGTTGTGTGGAGGGAGGGGGAGATCTGAAGATGATACCGTATTTTCCGGCCGGTAAGTTGCACCGCCCTATAAGTCGCATTGTCCAATTATGTCGAATAAATTGGAAAAATCCATAAGCATGTCGCACCGCTGTATAAGTCCAGGGTATCCGCGGGGGTTGTAAAAGGTATTAAAAGGTAGTAAATAAAATTAACACAAATTACGGCCATTAAAAAGTAATAATTGTCATCTGACGAGGTATTAATTTTTTTAAACCTACACAACTACATTTTTCTCGTTCTGTCGGCTAAAAAAAAGTCTGAATATATTTATCTTTTCTAAATTTATGTTTGAGTAGGACCTAGCTAAAACAATGACGTCATATATCGTCGGTCAGTGTGTGTTTGCACCTACAGCTGGCCGAGACGAGGCTTTTTTTTCATGTGTGTAAAAAGAAACAGGAAAGAGGAATGCGGCTTGATCCTCCGACATTTAACAAGAAAAGTACCTAAACAATTATTTGTTAACTCGAAATTATAGCAAAGGTGTGTCTCAGTCTAACGTTTTCTTAAAGCTGCTATATGTAACTTTTCGAACAATATATTTTTAACATATTTCTTCACTCTGTCACTAGACTGATGTTAGAGAGGTAATCTCTGAAAAAAAAAAAGTTTGTAACCAGCCAATAAAAACAGAGCTTGAATTTGAATTTCAGCAGAGCATGGTGGAGCAGAGCCATGTATGGCTCTGAGGGGGAGGGATCAGAATGCTTTGCCTGTTGACATTTTTTCTAAGTGCTGCAGTTCTACAGAAACTGCAGACTGAACCTTTAATAAATGCACTTTAGTAGTCAAATTAGCTGCATTTTGCTGGGGCGGTGCAGCTGGATTGACGGTTCCAAGCAGAGCAGAGTGAAGGTGGGGGGAGAGTGTTGCAGGCCGACTGCATCATTAATAGCTAGAGAAGATTCTTAGTCATGATACATTTTAAAAAGTGCAAGAAAAAAACAATAAAGTATATAGTATAATAAATAAAGTCCAGGGGCCTCATGTATCAACCGTGCGCACGCACAAAAACCGTGCGCACGTCACTTCCCACGCAAAACCCCGTATGTATCAAATCTGAACTGAACGTGAATATCTGCGCATCCAAGTACATTTCCACGCCAGCTCCCCTGCTGGCGTACGCACGTTTCTGTGGTCTTTGTTCCTTTGGCGACACTTACAGGTGATTCTGAGAAACTGTGTCCATGATGTGTAAACAATCATTAATCCCACCAAACACACATGATTGACGATTATTACATCCACATGGACGCAATTAGATGAGTGGATATAAAAGCATGTGCCAAATAGTGGCAACGATATTGACAACAATGAGATGTGATTTCTTCAAATAAGAAGTTGACCAAGCTGCTCTTACATGCCTGTATAGGTTAGTGGTGAGCGCGCTCGCCCTTCGTCCCAAAGGTTGTGAGTTCGAATCTCGCATGGTACAACGTTTTTCTTTCTTTTTTTCGTTCCAGATTTAAATACACATGAAAACTATTTACAAAACAAGAAATCGTCTGCTTCCTTTCATTTCATCTATTGTTCTATTACTTGTAGTTTCATTAAATAGTTTTCCTGTGTTCTTTAAATCTGGAATAAAAGAAATAAAAAAAATGTTGTACCATGCGGGAGTCGATCTCACGACCTTTGGGACGAAGGGCGAGCGCGCTCACCACTAACCTATACAGGCATGTAAGAGCAGCTTGGTCAACTTCTTATTTAAAAGTGGATGGTTTGTTTTGCGCTGAGCGTGCCAAATAAAGCCTTTTTCCGTGCTTCTCTGCCTCACTCAGAAGTGATTCCTGTTCACAGTCCGTGAAGTTCCTCTTTTTTCCACGTTCCGACATGATTTGCAATGGAGCAGAGACGACATTCCTGTCGTGCATGGCATATTTAAATGACTTTGCATATTTATACGGAGGCGTGTCAAAGGCGGAGTCGGCCACTCTCTCATGTGCGCTCAATTCCACGTTGATTGTGATGTACAAAAGGAATGTGCGTGGATACCGGTGTACGCACAGCTTGATTAATCTGGATTTTTTTGTGCGTGCACACTTTTCTGGATTTCACCGTACGTCACTTTTCAGTAGGAAATCCACGCAGGTTTTTGATACATGAGGCCCCAGTTGTTTTTCTCTTGAACTTTTTTTAATTTGTCATTATAGGCTTGTTTTCCTATTTCATGATACAACAGCCAACAGCATGCCATACAACTATTCAGTGCTGGGCAGCGCTAACCCAAAAATTAGTTCCACTATTTCTAAAGCACTAATTAATTTATTTAGGTCCACAATTTCAAAAGCACTAATGTCTTATAAAAATTAGGGGAAGCTAATTCTAAACCGCTAATTCTAAAATAAAACACCATCAGACAAGAAGCAAGTTTTAAGTTGTTTGTATTGTACTATAGACTTAGGAAGGTATTTATAATAATATTGTTTGTAATAATAATAATTTTCTTTGAGTATAACCAATAGACAGGAAGGTATTTATAATAATATTGTTTGTAATAATAATCATTTTCTTTGAGTATAACCAATAGACAGGAAGGTATTTATAATAATATTGTTTGTAATAATAATCATTTTCTTTGAGTATAACCAATAGACAGGAAGGTATTTATAATAATATTGTTAGTAATAATCATTTTCTTTGAGTATAACCAATAGACAGTAAGGTATTTATAATAATATTGTTCGTAATAATAATCATTTTCTTTGAGTATAACCAATAGACAAAAAATACTAGGGTTGTACATCTCTGTGTGACAGACGATTCGATTCACATCTAGATACAAAGGTTACGATTCGATTCAAAAACGATTTATTTTAAAAACGGAACGATTCGATTCGATGCAGTGTAAAAGCGATTCGGTTCGATTCGGTTCGATTCGATTAAACTTCAAATAATTCTACGTTTTAACATTTGTTGATGTACCGGTGGACAAATGTTTCATTATGAAAGAAAAAGGACCACTTCTATAAATGTGACATTCTTAGAGCATTTTTAAATTTGTAAAAGTCCACATATATCATATCTAAAAGGTTGCTGTAAAGCACTGGTAAAAATAAAGTAAAAAGCCAAACAAAATAATCACATGTTAAATGTGTTTATTTTTAAACATGGACCTAAAGACCAGCTAAAAGAAAATTTCCTACAGAAAATACAGAAAAAATATAAAAGGCACAAATGGTTACAGCAGCATGTAATAAAATAAAAATCACTAGGGAAAAAGCCCAGGAATAAGCTAAGCACAAAGCTCCTGTGCAATAACCTGTTGTGCAATAACCTGTCACACAACCTGTAGTTTGGTAGTTATGTGCAATATAGATCATGTGCATTTTAGCTTATATTTCATTACTACCTTGAAATAGTTATTCACACAAATTCATCCTGCTTCACCGTTAAAATTCTACCATGTTGTTTACTATTTTTCTCTTCAGAAACTTTGTAAATATTATAATTACTGTTTCACTTTTTGGTAGTTTATTTTGTACCCTTATTGCATGCTTTAGTATTTCCTGTTTGCTTGTTGTGTGTTTTTTAGCAAGTCAAAATCGTTTTTTCTCATCCTGAGCATTTCATTGTACTAAGTTAACCCTGTGTTAACCTGCATATGACAAATAAACACTTGAACTTGAACTTAATAATACAAAACATAATGCAAGAACAGTACGCCTAACAACAGCAGTACGAACATGAGTTTGTGTGAGCAGGTGGGCACGGATTAATATAAAAACATGCTCTCTGTACCTCACGCTCTCTGTACCTCTTGACTTCTTCTGGCCTGGTCCCTCACAGATCTAGTTGCCATCCTCACTTCAAAGTCTTCTCCCAACAGCTCGTCCAGCGCTGACATTTTCTTTTTTTTTACAGGGTGGTTCATCATCTGAAATAGAAAACAAGCACCATATATTACTATGTTAGCCATGAAGTTTTTTGTTTTTTTACTGACTTTACCATTTTATGTAAAAATCTTCATCTGATGTTCAGAATTTATTTATGTAGGATTCAGAATTTATTTATGTAGGGACTCGTGTATAACATGCGTAAAAGATGTATCATTATCATCATCATCATGATTATTATTGAACTCTTTCTGTGCATGCAGATTCTCTCATTATAGTGAATGTGTTTTATGCTGATACAATGACTGCAGCACAAGTTTAAGACAACGTCAGCTCATTCTTGATCACAAGTTATAAAACACAAACCTGTATGCTCATCTTGGGTCTGGGGTGCATCATTGCAGACATTTGCAGGTTCAGTCTGCACTGGACCTCTCTGAACTGAATCCCCCGTTACCTAGAAATAAAACATGACATTACATTTAGTGTACAGTATGGTTAAATGCAGTGTAAACAATCAAAAAACAGTGGGCAGAATAAATCTAGTGACAGCAACAAAACACAGCAGACTCTAACTGAATGCACCATAATATGTATATTTTATTTTGACAGTGTGTTGGGGGATTACCTTGTGATGCAGGGATGTTGTTTTTGCTGACAGGCTTGTGAATGTCCTCTCTGCATCATGGCTACTGTTGTAGCTTTATGCTTCTTATTAATCTTGTATGGCTGTGGGTCATAGTCATGCAGCTTATATTATAGGTGAAGGCTGAGACAACGCAGTTCGGGTCCAACAACGTGTTTGTTCTTCTGTGTAACAACAAGACTGTTCATCCATTCTGTGGGCTCAGGAGTTATCACTGCTACTGAGGAAGGGCAGGGACTTAAAACAGTGTGGAAGAGATCTTCAAGGCCTGTGTAGCTCGTGAACTATCACTGAGTTGCCCGTAAAATTTAGTTACCCGTCGCTTTGTGTGTGGCAGCTGCATGATCCTGCTCGTTGTTGTGAGGCTTGTTGGTCGAGGTTTGTTGTGCTACCAGTCTGAGTGTACTTCGGAGGTGCGCTGCATCGCTTACAAATAGCGTGGCTTTTGTCGAGTTTTCCGTCCTTCTAGTAAAACCCGAAAACGTTCCACACTTTAGATTTTTGTCTGGCTGATGTGTTGAAAATCTTTCGCGGTGACTCGCTAGCGCGCGCGGCTACTATTTACATCCATGCTCGCTCGTGCTCTTGGTGAGCTACGGCGCATGCGTGAGAAGCTTCGCTCTCGCGTTGTTTTAGAAACGCATTGTAAACCCAGCAAGTCTCGCGATAACCGGTCCGTGTCTCTTCAACCGGTTCATCTCTGGATTTGTGGCTGGTTGCTGTCGGTTTACGTGGATGCTACCGATGCAACCACATCGCTAGCTTGTCAAACCGGATATCCGGTCGAATCGGTTAATCTATAACAAGCCTAAAAAATACACACAACAAAACAGACCCTGATTACACCCAAGAGTTCTTTTTTTTTCTATTTTAAATCAGTTCTTGAATCCCGGATGATTAAAGGTCCATCAATCAATAATCTGGTAGTTTGTAGTTCATGATCCAGGGTAATAGGTCCAGAAAAAAACAAATAGTTTGGTGCAATTTAAGTCCTACCGCACAGCTGTGGTGGTCCGGTAGCAATGCCATCCTGGGTGGGAACAGGGGTTGAAAAAAACCCTGACCTAAACAAGGTCATAAACAAAACAAAAATTAGCATTACTTTATACACAGGACTAAACTGTTATCAAAATTTCTATAGGCAGTCAACAGATTTAATGAAAAGTAAATAAAATGATCCTAAAAGGATGAAATTACAAAAATCAAAGGATTTATTTAATACTTTACGTACATATACTGTATTCTGTTCGGCCAGGAAATGAGAATGATCTAAAAAAGCTAAGTCTGGTCCTCTGGACATTCAAAAAAACAAAACAAAACAAAGCAGTGACTTTATAGCACAAGGTTTTTCTGAGCTTAACCGGTTCAAATGGTCAAATCTGTTGGATTTAAAAAAATATTTCGCATTTGCCCTCTTCAAAATGGCGGCCGCAAATGGCAAAAAATTTTTTTTAAACCAGCAGATTTGACCATTTGAACCGGTTAAGCTCAGAAAAACCTTGTGCTATAAAGTCAGCTAAGAAGTATATTTTTCTCAGCAAAGAAATGTTTTTACCATGTTTTCATGGAAAGTCCTTATCTTCTGTGGCTGTCGCAGCCGCCATTTTGAAGAGGGCAAATGCGAAATACTTTTTAAAATCCAGACTAGGGCTGTGCGATATGACGATATATATCGTGGGGACGATAGAAACGTGTCTATCGTGCTACTTTCCTTCTATCGTCTCTTATCGTGATAAATAAGAATAAAAAAGTAACTGTCGTTTTGCGAGATGACTGCGCTGCTTTATGTTTGACGCACGCGCGGGTTTGCGACACATGCTTTACGTTGTTAAACTCGAGTTCAACAGAGACGCAGCCGGCATGAAGCCGGTGTCACAACATGGAGAAACAGCTGCACAGGCAGCCCAAGAAGAAGAACTTTTACCAAAAAGAGGGGAAGCTCACCTTGTTAGCTTCCATTATTTAGCTCCGCTGAAACTCGGAGACAAAATGGGTCCAGAGGACACGAAGTTCAACCGAGTCCGAACTCGGGTCCAGTTAACCAATACAAAACAGACCAGAGACATAACAGAACCGGAATCAAACGCAACGTTAACACCCGAGCACTTTAAACAACTGCGCACATCCCCTCCACAGGCTGTACTGGTGTAAAACGCTAATTAGGTGCGTTCACTGGCACTCTGTAATATACATGCACAACACTGCTGTATACATTACAACTCCATCAGAGACAGATCAGTTTAAAAAAATGAATCGGAGGAATGACACAAACTTCATTTTATTTAGGCTAGTTGTTTTAGGAAACTACACCTGCACTTTAAAAATGCTCTGTTATTTAGACTGGAAAAAGTCTGCACAAAATATAGATAAAAAAACCACCACAAAAACTAAAGTGCAGGTGTAGTTTTACTTGGAGACTAAATACTTTACTAAATAAAGTAATTTCAGTAAAATTACCCCTTGTTGTTTTTAAAAATTTTTATATAATACTGCAAAGCAACATGTTAAGTTAATTTTGTCAAATAAATACATTTGATATTTTTTTTAGGTTATATCACGAAATTTATCGTTATCGTGATAATACTCTGAAATATCACGATATAATTTTTGAGCCATATCGCCCACCCCTACCGCTGAGAAACATCCATAAGTTCACCCTCCATGTTAAAAACTCTTCGTCTGACTCTTCAAAAACAAGCAATAAGGCTGCAGAGTAACACACTGGTTGCTAACTGCTATAGAGAGAGCACACACCAAGAGACTGAGGGGGACGCTTTTTAGTGACGGACCACATCCGGCGCTGTCGTCCGAGCTCGTAAATACGTTATTTCGTTTTTACTGATAGATAATTAGTTATTAGCGGTATTGCATTGTAAATAAAAATAGCACAAAATCGCTTATGAATTATAAAAGTTAGTCAATCCACAAAAACGCTGACAAAAAGTTTAGGTCCACTGTAAGCGGATTAGCTCTTTAGCGCTCCCTAGCGGTCTGCGCCCACCACTGCAACTATTACTACTCTGGGACCATCAAGTACTGCTTTTTTTTTTTTCAGTCAGAATGAATGGAAACGGTCATATCTCAGTCAAAAAATGGTTTATAAATATGGGGGGAAAAACCATAAATATGTCACTTTGGCCTATATGTTGCAAGGCATGTAAATTGTGCAAAAAACGGCGACTTACAGGATGAAAAATACAGTACCGTAGTTATTATTTTTCTCCCTCTCTTTTTGAATTGTGCATGTTTTCAGTGTTGTAAACTTATCTTTTCAAGTTTACAGTTTTTCGTTTGCCATTAGAGATATGCTGTGTGTGGGAACAATTAAACTTTTAGTCTTGGGTTAGATTTAAATAACAAGTAGGTCAGTGCTTTTATTGAGGCTAGAAGCAAATTGATGTTCCAGTAATTATTATAAAACTACATTTACTATCAAAATTTAGGAAGGAAATCGCAGTAATCTATCACTTTACAATTAGTTGCTCTGAACTGAAGTGCAAGAGGTTGCCGCTACGGTTACAGCTCAGTGTCGTGATGGTATTAAAAAATATTGTGATGGTATTAAAAAGGTATTAGAAGCTATTAAATTTAACTTAATTTCTGTATATACCCTGAAGTCGCATCTATTATGCGTCACCGCTGATAATTCCAAATGTGGGCCGGAGGTTTGCCCTGCTGCAAATGGCAGCCACAGGAGCGTGCACTGAAGGACTTTAACAAGATTAACACGGTTAAAAACAATTATTTGTCTGCTGAAAATTATAGCAAAGATGTGTTTTAGCTGAACTTTTCCTTAATAAATGCACGTAATTGTCAAATCAGCTGGATTTAAAAAGTAATTTCGCTAAGTGCACCCGCACGGGTGGGGCCGTAGCATTTTCTTTAAAATTTAGCACGATAAACACCTAAAATATATATTTGTATGCTGACATTATAGCAAAAGTGTTTCTGAGCTTAACCATTCCTTAATAAATTTACGTAATGGTCAAATCTGCTGGATTTAAATTGTTTCGCTTTGACGTCTTCCAAACTGTTGCGCGCGCTGCGAAAATAAATAATAAATACAGTATTTTCTGGACTATAGTCGCACCTTTATATAAGTCGCTTTGTCCAATTATTGTCAATAAATTGGAAAATTCCATAAACCGGTCACACCTTTATATAAGTCGCATCTATTATGCGTCACCGCTACGCGACGCGTCAGCGCGTCATTTGCCCTGCTGAAAATGACGACCACAGAAGCGTGCACGGAAGGACTTTTCACAAGATTAACACGGTAAAAACAATTATTTGTCTGCTGAAAATTATAGCAAACATGTGTCTTAGCTTAACCGTTCCTTAATAAATTCACATAATGGTCAAATCTGCTGGATTTAAAATTTTTCGCTTTGAAAAAGTACAAGGAAAAACAACAAAGCTAACCGCAACAGATTTACGTCTATAAAACATTGAATTTTATCTCAAATAACTCCAACAGCTAACAGTTTGTAAATGTACATCTAGTGATTACTTTATGTAAGTTTGAAAAAAATCTGCTGTGTGGTTCATGAGCTATTTGCTCAAACGTACAAGGAAAAATCAACGAAGCTAACCGCAACACATTTACGTCTATAAAACATTGAATTTTATCTCAAACACGTCTCATGTCTCATAAAGCTAATCAGTTGTAAATATCCATCTAGTGATTATGTTCTGTAACTTTGATCAAAATCTGTCTTGTGGTTCTTGACCTATTTTGCTAACAAACACTGAGCTAACAGCGAAGTAGCTAGTTCATACCTCCGGCGCAGGAGGCCGGGTTGCGACAGACTGAGTCCGTCCAGAGGAGGCTCTCGTCGGACACATGAGGTGGGAACGGTTGGTGTACCCTAGTGGCCAGAGTTGGCACTCCACCCCTAGCGGCCGAAAGTGGTACTGCACCATTTTTGCCAAAATGAAAAAACGGTCATATCTGAGCCAAAAATTGGTATAAAAATATGGGAAAAAATCCATAAACAAGTCTCACCTCTCTATAAGTCGCAGGGCATGCAAATTAGGCAAAAAGGTGTGACTTATAGTCCAAAAAACACGGTAAGTCGAATTTTTGCTAAATAGTACCCGTTAAAACACGGAGCTAACGCTAACACATCTACGGTGCTAAAACATCGAATTTTAGCTCAAACATCTACTACAGCTAACAGTTTGTAAATGTCCTAGCCTGGCCCTTGCCTTCCTGCACAGCTCCGCTCAATTCTCATTTCCCTTCACTGCACAGTCTGGGATTTCTCCCATTAACGATGATTTCTCCGGCCGATTTTTGACCGGACCAATCAGAGAACAGAAGGGGCGGAGTTTTGGACCCTAACCAACGCCCCCACCTGTCCCAGCGCACAGAGCCCTATAAAGGGCTTTGCCAGCGCGCAGTCAGCGAGCAGCGGCATGTTCTCATTCAAAGCGATGCAGGACTGTTTTATATGTGACACAAATTTATTAATTTCCCCTTCTTAATCCCTTATCTGGAGTTTTCTTTTGTTTTTTGGCCAAAAGTCAAGTAATCGCTCGCTCCCTCCTCCTCCTTCTCTCCCTCCGCTGAGTGAAATGAACAAGGAAATGGCTGAGGTTGTCACGAGAATTAAACTCGGGTTTTACGTTGCTGCCCGAGTCCCATCAGATTTTCTGGTCTTCTGGTGAGCTGGACCAACGATCCATGGTTTTATTTTTATTTTATTTTATCAAAACGTTTTATTAACATATAAACACAATATGCAGCGCGGCAGCCGGCAGCGAGAGAAAAGCTGCAGGGGGCGGAGCAGTTGTCAGTCAAGTTCACCAGAGCACGGGGGGAGCAGCCATACATGGCTCTGAGGGGAGGGAGCAGAATGCTTTCCCTGTTCAAAATATCCAATGGTTTTGTTCCTCAGCAGACGCCACGCCTCCAGCAAGAATCGTTTTACAATGGAAAAAGTCCAGACCCTAGTCTGAAGCGAAGTGAAGGACAAGGGTCTGGTTTTAACCAGGCTATAAATGTCCATCCAGTGATTACTTTCTGTAAGTTTCATCAAAATCTGTCCTGTGGTTCTTGAGCTATTTTGCATTGCTAACAGTAAAACACTGAGCTAACAGTAGTAGCCCTGTTTCCATCCATTTTCATTCCGAATTTTGAGCTAATATTTGAAATCTCGCAAATATGTAAATACAAATTAATGAGGATCAGAGGTGTTTCCATCTACTGGCTTGAAGCGCATCTACCAAGCCACGCACAGCGTCATTACGTCAGACGTCAGCGTCATTACGTCAGACGTCGGCACTGCGCATGTCTACAGTAAACAGGAAGTAGCGGTTGAAAACAGAACCCGGCCACACATCTCGTCAAAATGGAGAGAATATTTCAGGTACGTGTTGCTATCGGGCAAGTTGTATTTATTCTGTCATGCCAACTAGTTTTAGCGATGTTACATGTTGTCCGGAGCGGAAACAGCTGATCAGTCACGTGACGTGAATGTTCGCCACGGCAGCACGA
Organism: Garcialebias charrua; assembly: GCA_038048925.1. NCBI lineage: Eukaryota > Metazoa > Chordata > Actinopteri > Cyprinodontiformes > Rivulidae > Garcialebias > Garcialebias charrua. Next base: position 63,843 of record JBBPBX010003420.1, read on the forward strand.
GTCGGCAAATGTGTTTCCATCTGTCGTTTTGCGCATCTGCTCGGTTTCGAAGATCCCAAAAACCACCTCAAGCGAGCGTATAAACTTTTTGGCGAATTTCAGGAAGTAACTTCGCATTTTGCCGTTTCCATTAAGCTTTTCTGCTGCGATACTTCAAAATGCGCACCTAGAAACCTTGATGGAAACACGGCTAGTAGTTCATACCTCCAGAGAGCAGGAGGCCGTGTTACGACAGAGTGAGTAAGACCAGAGGAGGCCAGTGGCGGCTGGTGATTTTTTTTTATGGGGGGGCGCAATAAAAAAAATTTAAGCATGTGTAGAAGTATGCATAATTATGTTTGTATACTGTAAAGTAAGTTTGTTCATGTTTTTATTTGTATATATCAGGTGTATCCATTTGTATAACACTATCATTAATAAAACATGGTTCATCTTCACCTTGTTTGAGGCATCAGTGTGAAAAGAGAATGGGAGTGTTCTGCTTCCACTTTTCAATTTTTGGACAACTTCTATCATATTCTGTTATAATTATTTTAGTAATACAAGTTCATAATGTAAATAGAATTGTGAGGGTCCAGACTTAAATAAGGACAAAGGTGTTCAAAAATCCACCAAATAATTCAATTTAATAGTTCCAAAAATAAACTAACAAATAATTAAATTTCTGTGAGAGTTCTACTGGCTGCAGCTCCTACCCAAGATGGCCGCCAATTACCACAGCTGCCGGTCATCTCCCTGAAGAGACCTTCAACTATATAAGGCTGCAGTCAAGTTCTACTCTTCGCTGGGGCATTGAGCTATTTATGGTATTTATGCTCTCAGCCTGTTTGTTTCCTCAAAAAGAGTTTCTAACCTTGTTCTCTGTGCCTCCAGTTCTCCTGTGTTCGTGGATCCCTTTCTGTTCTGGCTCGCCTTGGGTTCAGTTCCTGGTCCTCGTGCCTGATCCTCCAAGCCATCCATCTGTGGAGTGGAACTGGTTCACCATCCTCTGGACTCACTTGGATTCACTCTCACGCTCTACTCAAACCATCCAACCTGTAAGAGGAAAAACATCACGAATAATCAAAGGACCACTCTTATTCCAATCCATCTGACATCCTGTTTGTTTCTCAGGAGCTCCAGAGGATCACCTGTAAATAGTCACCTGCACAAAATAAACACTGTTTAATTTTCTATCTTGTGGAGTCTTGTCTCGTTCCGGGTCTCGTACCAATCTGGGTTTACTGAAATCATTACAATTTCAATGAAAAATAAATCAAAAGATAATAACAAATTTGGGCCCAACTTAAACAGGTCAACTCAAGTCTAACAAGGAGGAATGATTCCAGATTAGATTTTAAATAACTGATTTATGGGGAAGAAAAATGATTTATTTTACTGTGATCCACCTGATGAGCTCCACCTATACTTAAGGCTGCAGTCAAGTCATACTCTTCGCTGGAGCATTGATGCCTACTCATGGTATTTATGCTTCTAGCCAGTTTGTGAGTACAGTACTTTGAGAGACACTTACCTTGTTTTTTGTTGTGTTTCCAGTCCTCGTTTCCATCTTGGTCCTGGGACCAGTTCTCACCCACAATGGATTCCACCGTGGAGAATCAGCTAGAAGATATGCACCACCCATGGCCTTATTAAAAAAAATATTGAAAGATTATTGAAAGACTATTCAGTACAGCAGGACAGATTCTCTCTCCCAAAAGAGACAGACTGGACAAAAATAATCTTCTGAACTTGAACAATAAATTATTGCTGCAATATTAAAATGTGTCAGTTCATGGGACGTTAGGAGACAAGAAATGTTTCCAAATGACTCAACACTTGGGTCCAAGTTTTGCAAATGGTGTCAGGAAGTTAAAATATTGTTCACTATTGACCCATTACAAGGTTGACTAGACAGTATTTTAATCAGAGTTGATGACAAACTGGAGTTGAAGTGATCAATGTCTATTCCTTTGTTAGGTCTAATGCTCCTTTTTTCATCAGACAACTTTTACTTCAATGTTTTTACTGGTTTTATTTTGTGTTAAATAAAAAAATTCAGAGGTATAATCATTCCTCTTATTTTATTTAATGACATTTAACCTGCAGGTCATCCCTGAAATTCTGACGCACACAGAATCACAAGCCCAAGTGTGAACGGTGTCACACAATAAAATCATGCACTATCTGCAGCATTGTTCTTTAAACTGGAACAACACTTTTAAAGTATTACAGAAAATATACATACAGTACGCACACTTAATGATACTGTAGGCCATTGCATTAGGTAATACATTCAGCAAGTACTTTTACTTTAATACTTTAAGTATTTTTAAAAGCAAATACTTCTTTACTTTTACTTAAGTAAAAACATTAATGTGGTACTTCTACTTACACTAGAGTACATTTTTGTCTGTTTATTTGTACTTTTACTTAAGTACAGTGTTTGAGTACTTTCTCCTCCACCACTGCTTTTAACTAGCATTTTGATACTTTCAGCAAAAAAATTGCTACTTTTAGTGTTTTGCTACTCATCAATATTTTCCTCTTTTTGCTGAAGCTTAGCAGTTTAAGTATCTGTCTTTTAGCTACTGTCAGATGTGGCAGAGTGAAGAAATATGTTTATAAAAAAAACGTTACATACTGAACCTTTAACACAGACACTGAAGAGTAAAACAGTTCATGACATGAGCTGAAGATGGACAGACAGGAGTCGTCTTCAGACATTCGGGTTCATAACTAGCAACTTTTATAATGTTGTACAGTACACAACATAAGCACAGCTTGTAGCTAGCTACTGTT
>JBBPBX010003420.1:70737-82644 GCA_038048925.1 Garcialebias charrua
TCTGAACTTTTCCAGGGACCTGTCCCACCTGGGGGAGCAGGTCCAAAAAGAGGTTGTGAGTATTGAGGACAAATACAGCCACACTGCTGCAACTGTTGTTATTGAGATGATTTTCTCCACCGCTGGAGATATTCACTGCAACTAGATCTGTGCTTGTAGCAGAAAATGTGGACAAGTTGGTCTTTTTGGACAAACACTTAAAACTTGATTAGTTAGATTGTAAACAGTCTGTTGCTGCTTATTGTTCTGGTTCTGACTGTTATTGTGTTTATTAAGATTTTTATTTTATTTTTATTACCCCTCCCTGGGCTGCCACCTTACCGTGGTGGAGGGGTTTGAGTGTCCCAATGATCCTAGGAGCTATGCTGTCAGGGGCTTCATGCCCCTAGTAGGGTCAACCAAGGCATACAGGTCCTAGGTGAGGGACCAGACAAAGCGCAGCCCAAAGACCCCTTATGACGAGTACAATAAATGGACAAAATGTTCCCTCACCCGCACGCGGGTCACCGGGGCCCCACTCTGGAGCCAGGCCCGGAGGAGGGGCACGTTGGCGAGCGCCTGGTGGCCGGGCTTTTACCCATGGAGCTCGGCCGGGCACAGCCCGAAGAGGAGACGTGGGTCCCCCTTCCCATGGGCTCACCACCTGTGGGAGGGGCCAAAGGGGTCGGGTGCATTGTGGAATGGGTGGTGGCCGAGGGCGGGGACCCTGGCGGTCTGATCCTCGGCTACAGAAGCTGGCCATTGGGACATGGAATGTCACCTCTCTGGTGGGGAAGGAGCCTGAGCTAGTGTGTGAGGTTGAGAGGTTCCGGCTAGAAATAGTCGGACTCACCTCAACGCATGGCTCTGGCTCTGGAACCAGTTTCCTTGAGAGGGGTTGGACACTCTTCCACTCTGGAGTTGCCCCTGGTGAGAGGCGCCGAGCAGGAGTGGGCATACTTGTTGCCCCCCATCTTGGTGCCTGTACGTTGGGGTTCACCCCGGTGAACGAGAGGGTAGCCTCCCTTCGCCTACGTGTGGGGGGACGGGCTCTGACTGTTGTTTGTGCCTATGCGCCAAACGGCAGCGCAGATTACCCACCCTTTTTGGAGTCCTTGGAGGGGGTATTGGAGGGTGCGCCTCCTGGGGACTCCCTTGTTCTGCTGGGGGACTTCAACGCTCACGTGGGCAATGACAGTGAGACCTGGAGGGGTGTGGTTGGGAGGAACGGCCCCCCTGATCTGAACCCGAGTGGTGTTCTGTTGTTGGACTTCTGTGCTCGTCATGGATTGTCCATAACGAACACCATGTTCAGGCATAAGGGTGTCCATATGTGCTCTTGGCACCAGGACACCCTAGGTCGCAGTTCAATGATCGACTTTGTTGTCGTCTCATCTGATCTGCGGCCGCATGTCCTGGACACTCGGGTGAAGAGAGGGGCGGAGCTGTCAACTGACCACTACCTGGTGGTGAGTTGGCTCCGATGGTGGGGGAGGATGCCGGTCAGACCTGGCAGACCCAAACGTATTGTGAGGGTCTGCTGGGAACGTCTGGCAGAGTCTCCCGTAAGACGGAGCTTTAACTCCCACCTCCGGGAGAGCTTTGAACACGTTCCGAGGGAGGCGGGGGACATTGAGCCCGAGTGGGCCATGTTCCGCGCCTCTATTGTCGAGGCAGCTTATCAGAGTTGTGGCCGCAAGGTTGTTGGTGCCTGTCGTGGTGGCAACCCTCGAACCCGGTGGTGGACACCGGCAGTGAGGGATGCTGTCAGGCTGAAGAAGGAGTCCTATTGGGCCTTTTTGGCCTGTGGGACCCCGGAAGCAGCAGATAGGTACCGGCAGTCCAAGCGGCATGCGGCTCGGGTGGTTGCTGAGGCAAAAACTCGGGCGTGGGAGGAGTTCGGAGAGGCCATGGAGAATGACTTCCGTACGGCTTCGAGGCGATTCTGGTCCACCATCCGGCGTCTCAGGGGGGGAAAGCGGTACGCGACCAACACCATTTATGGTGGGGATGGCGTGCTGTTGACCTCAACTCGGGATGTTGTGAGTCGGTGGGCGGAGTACTTCGAAGACCTCCTCAATCCTACTGGCACGTCTTCCACTGAGGAAGTGGAGCCTGGGGACTTTGGGTCGGGCTCTCCAATCTCTGGTGCTGAGGTCGCCGAGGTGGTTAAAAAGCTCCGCGGTGGCAAGGCTCCGGGGGTGGATGAGATTCGTCCTGAGTTCCTTAGGGCTCTGGATGTTGTGGGGTTGTGTTGGCTTACGCGACTCTGCAATATCGCGTGGACATCGGGGGCAGTTCCCTTGGATTGGCAGACTGGGGTGGTGGTTCCCCTATTCAAAAAGGGGGACCGTAGGGTGTGTTCCAACTATAGGGGGATCACACTCTTAAGCCTCCCTGGTAAGGTCTATTCAGGGGTTCTGGAGAGGAGGGTCCGTCGGATAGTCGAACCTCGGATTCAGGAGGAGCAGTGTGGTTTTCGTCCTGGTCGTGGAACACTAGACCAGCTCTACACCCTCAGCAGGGTCCTGGAGGGTGCGTGGGAGTTTGCCCAACCAGTTTACATGTGCTTTGTGGACTTGGAAAAGGCATTCGACCGCGTCCCTCGGGGGGTTCTGTGGGGGGTACTCCGGGAGTATGGGGTACCAGGCCCTTTGATAAGGGCTGTTAGGTCCCTGTACGACCGGTGTCAGAGCTTGGTCCGCATCGCTGGCAGTAAGTCAGGCTCGTTTCCTGTGAGAGTTGGACTCCGCCAAGGTTGCCCTTTGTCACCGATTCTGTTTATAACTTTTATGGACAGAATTTCTAGGCGCAGCCAAGGTGTTGAGAGGATCCGTTTTGGTGGCCTTAGAATCGCTTCTCTGTTTTTTGCAGATGATGTGGTCCTATTGCTTCATCAGTTCGTGATCTACAGTAGGGCTGTGCGATATGACGATATATATCGTGGGGACGATAGAAACGTGTCTATCGTGCTACTTTCCTTCTATCGTCTCTATCGTGATAAATAAGAATAAAAAAATAACGGTTGCAAAGAAGCTTCATATTGTGGTTTTGCGAGATGACGGCGCTGCTTTATGTTTGACGCACGCGCGGGTTTGCGACACATGCTTTACGTTGTTAAACTCGAGTTCAACAGAGACGCAGCCGGCATGAAGCCGGTGTCACCAGATATCTATGGGTGTCACAACATGGAGAAACAGCTGCGCAGGCAGCCCAAGAAGAAGAACTTTTACCAAAAAGAGGGGAAGCTCACCTTGTTAGCTTCCATTATTTAGCTCCGCTGAAACTCTGAGACAAAATGGGTCCAGAGGACACGAAGTTCAACCGAGTCCGAACTCGGGTCCAGTTAACCAATACAAAACAGACCAGAGACACAACAGAACCGGAATCAAACGCAACGTTTTCTCTTTTCTGTTTCTTTGCCTTGTTTACTCCAGATTCCAGTCAGAGCGGATTTCTTCTTCGTGGGTTTTATTAGCAGCCGTTGTTTTACCGCCACCTGCAGGAAAAATTTGGACCAAAGTAGGTCCAAAGTTGGACCAAAGTTTCTACTTTGGTCCAAATTTCCTTGTTCTTTTTGTTCACATTCTTATAATTGTAACTGTATCTGTAGTAAAATAAAATAAAAAATAAAATAAAAACTTTGGTCCAAATTTTTCCTGTACACACACACACATCGTGTTGTATATATACAACACGATGTGTGTGTGTGTACAGGAAAAATTTGGACCAAAGTTTTTTTTTTATATCGTTATATATATCGTTATCGTGATATAAAAAAGTCCATATTGTGATATATGATTTTTTCCATATCGCCCAGCCCTAATCTACAGCTTTCACTGGAGCGGTTTGCAGCTGAATGTGATGCGGCCGGGATGAGGATCAGTTCCTCCAAATCCGAGGCCATGGTCTTGAGCCGGAAAAGGGTAGCATGCCCTCTCCGGGTCGGGGAGGAGGTCCTGCCCCAAGTGGAGGAGTTTAAGTATCTCGGGGTCTTGTTCACGAATGAGGGAAAACTGGAGCGTGAGATCGATAGGCGGATAGGTGCAGCGTCCGCAGTGAAGCGGGCGCTGTACCGGTCTGTCGTGGTGAAGAGAGAGCTGAGTCAAAAGGCAAAGCTCTCAATTTACCGATCGATCTACGTTCCCACCCTCATCTATGGTCATGAGCTCTGGGTTATGACCGAAAGAACGAGATCTCGGATACAAGCGGCTGAAATGAGTTTTCTCTGCAGGGTGTCTGGACTCTCCCTTAGAGATAGGGTGAGAAGCTCAGTCATCCGGGAGGGACTCGGAGTAGAGCCGCTGCTTCTCCACATCGAGAGGAGCCAGTTGAGGTGGCTCGGGCATCTGGTTAGGATGCCTCCTGGACGCCTCCCTGGTGAGGTGTTCCGGGCATGTCCCACCGGGAGGAGACCCAGAGGAAGACCCAGGACACGCTGGAGGGACTATGTTTCTCGGCTGGCCTGGGAACGCCTTGGGATTCCCCCAGAGGTGCTGCTCCAAGTGGCTGGGGAGAGGGAAGTCTGGGCCTCCCTACTTAGGCTGCTACCCCCGCGACCCGACCCCGGATAAGCGGACGAAAATTGATGGATGGATGGATGGAAGATTTTTATTATTGTTAGTGTAGTTCATTTATTGTAAAGAGTGACTTTATTTAAAAGATCATCCAAATGGGTCGCTTTTATTTATTTTTATCCAAACATGTTGTTTACCTGGCATATTTTCAAAATAAACATTTTTAAGTCTTTATTTTGTCTTTTTTATCTTCAAAAACAACCGTTACATCCCTAAAAGATGGTGATTGTGAGGTTAAAATCGTGTGTGTGTGTGTGTGTGTGTTTTGAAGTAACATTGTATTTAATGTACATGTGTTTCAGTGGTTCCTGCTGCTGTTTAGAGCTGATTAAGAAGAAGAAGCTCCTCAAGACTGAAGGCCTGATGTGGACCAGCAGGACCCAGAGCCTCTTATCATAAAGTGGAAGAGAAGACCCTTAGACCAGTCTGGTGGGTGACCAACTTAATATGGAGGAGACCGATATCAGATTTTAGGTCACTACAGTTTCTTTAAAGAAGGATAAAAAAAAAAAAAAACTTACCAGGAACCCAGATTTAAAAATTCACAAAGGCAGTTCCAGCTCTTCAAAGATTGACGTTAACGAGGACGATGAAGAGGATGGTGAAATGACCAATCCTGACTCTCTACTAAAGAACTCATCAGACTCTGAGTCAGAAGGTGAAGACAGTATGAAAGACTGGAAGGAGAGCAGGGCTCCTGAATCAGAAGTAAAAACTGTCAACACATATTTGAGCTGCTCTGAGTGTGGTAAGCAGTATGTCAGTAACCGGACTCTTCAAAGACACATGACAAGTCATTCAGGAGTGAAGTCTTCAAGCTGTCTGCTTAATAAGAAATGTGTTGGAGAGAAGAAAAATGTTGAGTCATGCTGGAAAGTCCAGGCAAGGCAAAAATCAATAAGCTGTGATGACTGTGGTAAAAGATTTACTTCCAAATCATATTTAAACAGACACATGAGAGTCCACACAGGAGACAAGCCATTTCCTTGTGAACTTTGTGGACAAAGATTTAGTCAGAAGGCAACTTTAAACTCACACATGAGAGTCCACACAGGAGACAAGCCGTTTCCTTGTGATCTTTGTGGACAAAGATTTAGACATAAGACACATTTGAACTCACACATGAGAGTTCACACAGGAGACAAGCCATTTCCTTGTGAACTTTGTGGACAAAGATTTAGTCATAAGGCAAGTTTAAACATACACATGAGAGTCCACACAGGAGACAAGCCGTTTCCTTGTGAACTTTGTGGACAAAGATTTAGTCAGAAGGCAAGTTTAAACACACACATGAGAGTCCACACAGGAGACAAGCCATTTCCTTGTGAACTTTGTGGACATAGATTTAGTCATAAGGCAAGTTTAAACACACACATGAGAGTCCACACAGGTGACAAGCCATTTCCTTGTGAACTTTGTGGACAAAGATTTAGTCAGATGGTACGTTTAAACTCACACATGAGCGTCCACACAGGAGACAAGCCGTTTCCTTGTGAACTTTGTGGACAAAGATTTAGTCGGAAGGATGCCTTAAACTCACACATGAGAGTCCACACTGGAGTCAAGCCATTTCCTTGTGAACTTTGTGGACAAAGATTTAGTCATAAGACAAATTTAAACCCACATATGAGAGTCCACACAGGAGACAAGCCATTTCTTTGTGATCTTTGTGGACAAAGATTTAGTCATAAGGCAAGTTTAAGCTCGCACATGAGAGTCCACACAGGAGAAAAGCCATTTCCTTGTGATTTTTGTGGACAAAGATTTAGTCAAAAGACAAATTTAAACTCGCATATGAGAGTCCACACAGGAGAAAAGCCATTTCCTTGTGATTTTTGTGGACAAAGATTTAGTCATAAGGCAAGTTTAAACTCACACATGAGAGTCCACACAGGAGTGGAAACGTTCTACCAGAAAATATTAAAATAATTATTATATGCCATGAGATGCAACTGGCGTTCTAACACCCAAATAAAATTAATTTTGATTTTGTAAAATATATTCTGTAACAAATTTTGAACAAGTTCTTACATATGATATGCTCCTAATTTCTCAAGAATATTTTAAAAACAAATTAATTAAACCTTAGATCATGATTTGGACTGTAGATGTTGGTTCAAAAATACTGGTTCAGTGGTTGTGCAATATGTGGACAGAACTAACCAACCAATCAAATTGTTTTTTCAAACAGTCAGACCCCATGAAATGTTGTTCATGTAATTCCTGAGAGAATTGTTATATAATCAGTTAGTTACTTGGTTAATTAACAGATTTCTCATGCAGATGAACTAATTGTGTTTTAATTAAGGATGGGGTTGATCTGGTATCAGGATTGGCCTCTGCCTCCTATACCAGCATAATTTACCAATCAGATTTTTCCGATACAATCTGCAGAGATTTCCGATCCATCATGAATGTCTATGTCTGTTGAAAGATCTCCACATGTGATTCCCTGCCAGCTGCTCTGCAAGGCAGGGAATCAAACTATGGAATGGATTTTTTGATGGAAATAGGCTATATGTCACGGGCAGTGGTGACGTACTTCCGTTAAAATGTGACCCCGACACTTCACTTCCGGCTCTTATCTACTGCTGGTGTTTTTAGCGGTAGCTTCTAGAACTAGACCATGTAAAAGACACAAAAGGTAAATTATCTGTGAGCTACTGGTACAACAAGAGAGATTTGTTGTGCCGTTGTGTCCAATGAATAGCAGGGACAATAGCGCGCTTACCGTAGTTTTTAACATTTAATGCCACAGTTCGTGGCTAACCGAGTTAGCCTTTAAAGCTAACACTCGGGTTTGTAGCCGGCGTTTTAAACCTCAGAATATTCAAGAGCCAGCATCAGAAACAAGAAGACAGTGGTTGAAATGTAGCTGTACCTGCATTGTTCTTGTGGAATAATTCTCCCTTCCATGACCGGGGTTTTGGGAGAAGCAGCAGAGAGGACAACGAGGAGGAGGAGAACACAGCTGCTGCAGCTCTCAGTAAGAAACACGATTATCACTCGACTCCACACCCTGCACTTGTAGATTTAATGTTGGAGTCATGATGAGTGATTTATTAAAAGTTTGTAACTACATATTTTTAAACTAATATTCAGATTTTAACATATGTTTTCTAATCTGTAAATATGTTTGTAAACTCTTAGTAACTTCAGAGCTGTTACACATACCTGTCAAGTTTTGGATTTAAAAATAAGGGAAATTTTCTGCCGGGTACGCCGAGCCATCCCACTAGCCCAGGGATCTGCAACCTTTATGATCAAAAGAGCCATTTCTGCCCCTTTGTTCACTAAATTAAATTTTTCCGGAGCCACAATACCTGCTACTGTTGAGGCATTCTGTCCTCATATTAAATAATTGAGACGAGGAGACCTTTCTTCCTTGCCAGCAGGAGGGATTCTTTTAATAAGTTAAGATGGAACAAATACAGCCGAACAGTCCATACCAAATCCGTGTCAACTTTGGGGTTACATTTCTTTTATACCCTAATATGACGTCAGTAGAGGAGTTTTACTTCCCGACAAGGGAAGGAAAGTTACACGTACACAGTTTAATTTAGAAAGTACATGAACAGTCAAGGAGGGTCTGTTCTTCCCATCAGGGGAAGAAATGAAAACAGTTCTGGGAAACGCAGGGACAGTGTATTTCCCTACAAGGGAACATAAACAGTTTAGTTTATCTGCTTCTTGTCAGAGGGTAAGAGTTTTTCCCTCGCATGATGGAAAACAAAATTAAGGTTAATGACTTTGTTTTTATAGGAAACTACCAGATGTTATCATGACCTTCTGTTCTGAAGTATTTATACTAAATGTGCAATTTCTCACTGACTTGTTCTACGTTCAAAACCAACAATCCTCCCTTTTTGAGATTAATCTCAAACTAAGGCTACTAATGTCTATTTTTTCAGTGCTGCATGCATAATAATAGTGAAGTCTAATAAAAGTTAACATAAAACTAGAATATGTAGCATTGTGCACTAAAAAAATTAAGTTACTCTTCTAAGTGTGATTATAAGCTTAAAACTGTGTAAAGTTCAAAGGTATCACAAACTTATCTTACTTAAGTTTTATCTATGGAGGCAGTTGCTTCCACTACTGAAGGAGCCGAAAAAACCGGTGCTGGCTTTATTTCATTTATTAACGGGGAAAAAATCTCTCCTTGGGACCCCCCTCTCTAGAGCTCCCACCATGGGCCAGGAGTGGCAGCATCCACCAATTGTTAGAGACCTTTATCGGCCATGTGGCTAATTCATACCTCTTACCTCATTCCCTTGTCGTATAAGACTTATGGTAAAGCCCAACCTTTGTGAAATTAAATTAATACATGAAGGATAAAACCATTAGCGGACATAGCCTTAGCAAAATGACGTCAAACTAAACTGATAAACATAAATTGTAAAATACTAATTGATAATAAGAAAAATAAATGCTAAAAGGATAAAATGATAAAAGAAAATGATAAAATAATAAAACCTAAAAAGAAATTTACAAGAATACAATCATAAAGGATAAATGACATACAAAATAAACATACAAGAAAAAAATGATAAAAACATTAAACACAGATAAATGCTTCATGGTGCAAAAACTTAAAAATGGATTAAATGCTTCGGTCGTTGATTGAATATAAAAGTCCTACATCAAAAGTAGGGATGCACCGATCCACATTTCTCACTTCCGATCCGATACTTATTAACTCAGTATCGACCGATACCGATACTTTCCCGATCCGATACTGTTCAGGTATTTGACTCTGTATAATGAAACTTTTGCACCCAAACTATTCATTTTAACATTGTGTGAGATAAACCCAATGAAGACACTCTTAAGCCTTACAATAGGGAACCCCCTTATTGTAAGGCTTAAGAGTGTCTTCATTGGGTTTATCTCACACAATGTTAAAAAGGGCAGTCACAGATTGTGATTGAACACAAGTGCTCTTTGAAGCTGGATCGGAAAAGTATTGGCAGGTTTGATCCGATACCCGATACTTAAATAATGCTGGTATCGGATACCGATACTGGATCGGATCTGCCCCATCCCTAATCAAAAGTCCACGATGATGCCTATTGTAAATGAATATATTCAAAATAAAAAAACTAAGAATAAAAGAATATAATGTCTTAACCAAGTTCAGTTCATTTCATTTCTTCTTGAAGTTACAACATTCAAAACAAAATATTGTTCATTAGGGCAAGACAAAGTTCTGGAGGAGGGCTTTCCTTTACGGAACATGTCACTTTTCGCTTTGGTACCAGATCTCCAGTGGCCACTAAGCCCCCTCAGCCTCCATTGGCCTTCTAGCATCAGTCAGTTCAGTGGGAGGCAGGGAGACATGTCCTCTGAGGCCATCTGAAGCTGGACGAATTGTTTGCTGTAGTCAGGTCCATTTCTTTTCATCATCTTACGAGTCCACCAATGCTTCCCAGCCGGCAGGACACATGTCAAAAAGGAAATTATAATTAGCACTAAGATTGTACTAATTCCTATCTTTAATATCAAAAGTAACCCTTCACCTAAATTTAGATTAAAACCATTCCACGACCAGTCATCTTTACCAGCATTTTATTAAGCATTACTTTGAAATCTTTATTCATTTCAAGGACTTCTGTGGTTTACTTGAAATTCACTGTTGGTTATAATAATCATAATTAATCCATTTAACATTTTTATTTACTGTTATCCATGGACGGATAGATTCTATCCATGCTTTAGTCTCATACGAAATCCCTTTGTGTTGACCTATTGTACACAAATATACATTTTGATCCAAAACATCATATCTTTTATTTAACCTCTTATAATCATTTGTGTCTAATATAATCAACTCATTCACTCGATCATGCAACATTTTCACTGCAACTTTTATTTTAACCATAGCGAATTTTCCAATCCATCTTGGTAGCAAAATATTCTGCAAAATATCTTCTCCATACATCCAATAACTATCTGCAATATGAAAGGTTTTGTCAATGAGTAGCTATTGTTAAAATTTTCATTTTCATGTTATCACATTCTTAACTTAAAGGTTCTAAGTTTTCATACCACACAGGTGTATTGATAAATGGCATCATATATGCATGTGGAAAACAAAAAATGTACCTGTTTCATTGTATTATCTAAATTGAATCCTTTACTTATAAGACATTTAATTTTTCAAATTCAAGATCTTTTTTATTGAATTTTTCATTTTTTTTCTTCAGACAACAACAAACAAAAACAACAACAAAAAAAAACACAACAATCAATCTAAGTTACAACATGTAGAAAATAATCCCTACCCAATCACTGCCAAAAGAAAAGGAAAAAAATAAATAAAAGGTAAAATAGCCAAGAGACTGCATTAACCTGAATGAGTTGTGTTGTCAAAGAGACTGGAACAGATTCAGGAAAGGTCCCCAGACATTCTCAAATTTACCCTCTTTCTGTTGGAGTGTGAATCTGATTTTCTCCAGCTTTAAACAGGACATGATGTCAGCCAACCACTGAGCGTGAGTGGGTGGAAACGGTTCTTTCCACCTAAGCAAAATAGCTCGTCTGGCCAGGAGAGAGGTGAACGATATTACATGTTGTTGGTTTTTATTTAGGTTTGTCATGCCCTCTACAAGACCAAACAGAGCAATCAGTGGGTCAGGGTTCAGGCGTGTATCTAGTACATGTGATAAAGTCTGAAAGATTTCCCGCCAATATTTGTTCAGAGATGGGCAAAACCAAAACATATGGGAGAGAGAGGCTTCAGCATGTTTGCATCTCACACAGTATGGGCTGACATCAGGATACATAGAGGACAATTTCAGTTTAGAGATGTGAGCTCTGTGCACCACTTTAAATTGTATTAGACAATGTCTAGCACAGAGAGAACTGGAGCTCACCAGTTTGAGTATGGAGGTCCAAGAGTCCTCTGAAATAGAGGAGCCGAGATCCTCTTCCCAAGCAGCTTTGATTTTATCTGAGGAAGCACGCTTCAAATCCAATAGTTTACTGTAAATGAATGAAATGGACTGTTTTTTATTTGGGTCTAGAGAAAGAATAGTGTCAACAATACTGCTATCAGTTGAAATGGAGAGGCTGGACAAATGAAGAGTAATAAAGTGCCGTATTTGGAGATACCTAAAAAAATTGGACTGGGGAAGACTAAATTTTTCACATAGTTGTTGAAATGAAGCTAAAGTGTTATTGAGAAACAAGTCATTGAAGCGTACTATACCCCTTCTTTGCCATTCTTTAAAAACAGAGTCCTGAGATGAGGGTTTGAAAAGTTGGTTAGACATGATAGGGCTATAGAGAGAGAAACTAGAGAAATTGAAACATTTACGAAATTGTGCCCAGATTTTTAGTGAGTGTTTTA
>JBBPBX010003421.1:36565-57575 GCA_038048925.1 Garcialebias charrua
CTGCTGATACATATACAGTGTGCTCTGAACGGTCTTATTTAGGGATGCCCAATGTGCCTTACTGCATATGCCACTTTTTGACTCTATAACAACATCAACTACTACCTCATACATATACTGTGTACATTAACTCATACGCTGCTTTGCCACTTTGCAAATGTCAATGCTAGAAACCTTTAGTTTATTTTAGTTATACTTTTTATACTCTTTTTTTTTATATACTAGTATGCAAACTCACTCAGTTCAAACACTCTTGTCAACTGCTTAAATGACATTAAGCACTGGCTCTCTCAAAACTTCCTCCACCTAAACACAGATAAAACTGAATGCATTTTGTTTGGTGCACCTGATGACACCAGCAACATCCTTCCCTGTCCCAGTGTTGGTTTTCCCCTCCCCCACTTCAACTCGGTGGTCAGAAATCTTGGAGTGCAGTTTGACTCCAATTTAAAGTTTGATAAACAGATCAGTTCTGTTGTCAAGACCAGCTTTTTCCAACTCCGTCTGCTCTCCAAAGTCAAGTCATTTCTTAGTCGTGGTGATCTGGAGAAGGCCATCCATGCCTTTGTGACCTCCAGACTTGACTATTGTAATGCTTTGTATCTTGGCATTAATCAATCCTCCATCTCCCGTTTACAGCTTGTACAGAACTCTGCCGCGCGCTTTTTGACCAACACACGAAAATATGAACACATCACTCCTGTCCTGTCCTCTCTACACTGGCTCCCAGTTCAGTTCAGGATACAGTTCAAGTTGCTGCTGTTTGTTTTCAAAGCTCTGAATGGACTTGCTCCCCTCTACATCTCAGAACTTCTGAAAGCCCATCAGCCTGGCAGGGACTTACGATCTGCCAGTCAACACCTGCTGGAGGTGCCTCGCTCGAGGTACAAGCAATGGGGAGACCGGTCATTTTCTGTTGCCGGCCCAAAAGCCTGGAACAGCCTCCCCCTTGAGCTGCGTGCCACCTCTGATCTGACTCTGTTCAAAACCAAACTGAAGACCCACTTGTTCAAAAAAGCTTTCAGTGTGTAACTTTTATTATTTTGTATTTTAGTATGTAGCATCTTTATTTCAATTGCATTTTTATTTCCACTTGTTCAAAAAAGCTTTCTGTGTGTAACTTTTATTACTTGTGCAAAAACTCAGGACAGTATTATGTTCATTAAATGTTTAATGTTTTAGTTTTAGAGTTGGTGTAAATTTTCATACTCTTATACCACTATGCAAAAACTCAGGACAGTGTTAGTTTTACTATTTTATGCTTATGTCTATTATTATATGTTTCAGTGTTTCAATGTTTAGATGTTTACTGTTGCACCGTGGGACTGAGAGAAACGCAATTTCGGTCCTGTGTATGTCCTGTACAGTACATATTGCAGATCTGACAATAAAGTTGACTTTGACTTTGACTTTGACAAGGGTAGGTAGTCCCAAACATGGACAACATTTCTGCAGCCAGTGCTGTCAATTTAGGATAGCGTGGTAAGAAATACTTGTAAAATGTGTCCAAGCCCACAGAGGCAAATTCTACATCACACTGCAAATCAATGATTTCAAGTTGCATGTCAACAGGCACATCAGAAGCTCTGACTATGAATGGTGAGCGAAAAACTGCAAATTCTGTCTCGAGTTCGCTAAAGACCTGAAATCGTTTCTCAAACTCCCTCAGCAACCCTGAAATCTTGTCTTTGTACTGTTTCACATCAGGATGAACGCTTGTTGCGCACACATCTCTCACATCTCATCTCACATCATGATTTTGTACATCTACCTTGTGGTGTTTTGCTAGTTTTGATACTTTGCATTTCACTTTCTATTTCTCTCTTGTGTTTTTTTTTTCTGTTTGTTGTTGTTTAAGGAAATTCTACCATTGCTGTTCATCATTCTTTAGTTTGTTGCAGGTCGCTTTTGTAAATGAGCCCACGAGGCTCAATGAGATTTACCTGACTAAATAAAGGTTGAATGAATGAATGAATCTCTGAGACAGTGAAAATGAGCAGGGTCTCCGCTTGCTATCTGCGTCTCCCATACTAAAACACAGCACCTCTAGCAGACAACATAGGAACTGCAGATTTTTAAGAAAATAACGTTTATTCTTTTTTTTTTTAATATATATAATTCATATTTATCCTTGGGCGGACTAAACCCCCTGGCGGGCCAGCTCCGGCCCGCGGGCCGTACGTTTGACACCCCTGATTCTAGCCTGAACTGTTGGTGAGTAAAGTATGGGTTGTGAATAACACTCAGCTACTAATACAACAAATTTTAGCTCATCTTAAAAATCACTGAGGAATAGTCATTTTTGTTTAGGATAAGGAAGAACTGAGACTGCTGTCTTGAATTGCATTGACACCAAACATAAGTTACAGATCTTAACCTCACATTTACTTTCTGAACATTTCACTGATGTCCATTAAACGATTCACAGAATATTTTGCCAACTGTACAGACAAACATTCCTACACACAGGCAAAAACACCATTGCGTCACTTTAGGGGCAATAAAACAAAAGGGAGGGACACTCTGTGTAGTATTCATAGCCAAATGTTTAAAATGAAATGTTTAGAGAAGGTAATAATTGTGAAATTACATTAGCTACTAATTAGCTGATTATATGAAAGCAGTTTGATTAGCTGGAGTGGAAGTGGTGCCGGATGTGGGCCAGAGATTTGTCAGCTGTGCCTCAGCTGCGCAAGAGCTGAATAACCACTTTACTACAGGTGCATGCTGGGAGGAGATCAGTCTGAGAAGATGAACAACACTGAGAGAATCAGCCTTTTTTGGGGGGAATGCTCATTTCACACAAAACATTCTCCTACACGGTAAAGTTAAGAAACTAAATCAGCAAAAAATTCCGATGGAGGGCAAGAAGAAGTTGGAGTAAGATGTGCAGCAGAAGATGCAGAGGCAACAAAAGACTTTCTTGAGGGGGAAAAAATAAAAAGACTGAGAGGATGAGGGAAGGGATGAAGTGTTGCTGCACTTGGAAAGCTGCCGCCACATCTGCTCGTCCATGATGTCGGCGCCGCAGCCGTCAGCTGTCGTTTTGGACCGCAGTCAAGTGGAGCAGAGGTACCGCCTGGCATCCAACCTCCCTGTTTTTCTTACTAAGAAAGATGGGGTAGTCTTTCTGCAACTTCTGAGCTCTTTTTTTTTTTTTAGCTCTCATCGTCTTTCAGCTCTTGACCTTGCTTGTTTCCGTAACAAAATTTTGGAAAAATTCAGTGAGGTACAGTTTTGCTCAGTTAGCTGTGGTAGCCATGTTGGTTTGAAATGACTCCACAAGTTAATCAGTTGCAGAATTATTCTTCATTGAAATCTCTCCAGTGGTTTTATGAGATTTTTTTTTTTTCACAAAAGGTCAATGTCAACAGTCATTGTAAAAAAAAATATTAGTGCAAAACTATTCCAAAATATGTGTCACTCAAAGTATATGTTAAGGATGATGCCCAGACACGACGACGCCTAATTTCAGGTCAATAACTCAAATTTGTAGCCATTTTTGCATATTTAAATATGAGTGGGCTGTGGCAGCCATCTTAAATTGGACCGGCTCCAAAAGTTAATCAGTTGTAGATGTACGTATAGTGATTATGGTAGGAACCACTGTTTTGTGCACTAACCACACCTTGCAGCCTCTGGAGTCCCAGGGCGGCACTAACGACCACCAGCTGTTCCTGATCCTGGCTGAGAAGACACTGTATTTAAGGGCCTGTGTGTCAGCTTCTCTCCACTGGAACATTAGATACCAAGAGGTCCTCTGGATGATTTATTTTTGTTGAAACGTTTCGTCTTTCATCCAAGACTCCCATCAGTCCAAGGAGTCACAACAAACTCAGTCTTATAAGCGCAATGATGAAGCCTTTTGGATAAAAGACGAAACGTTTCAACAAAAAGAAACCTTCCAGAAGACCTGACTTAACTTGGATGGATTTTTCTACCTGGATTGTTGAGCATGAACTTTGATACATACCAATTGCAAGGCTCACCTGGTCATTGAGAAAACCTAATCTTGTTTTATTTCCTTGTGCCTCTAGTTCCTGATCTCCCTTGTTGTGGATTGTCATCTTGGTACCTACCGTATTTTCCGCCCTTTAAGTCGCTCCGCCCTATACGTCACATCGGTCCAATTATGTCCAATAAAGTGGAAAAATCCATAAACGTGTCGCACATCCGTATACGCCGCATCTATTAAGCGTCACTACTGACGCAATCCGCAGGAGCGTGCATGGAAGGACTTTAACAAGATTAACATGGTAAAAACAATTGTTTGTTTGCTGAAAATTATAGCAAAGATGTGTCTGAGCTGAACTTTTCTTTAATAAATGCACGTAATAGTCAAATAAGCTGAATTTAAAAAAAATAGTTTAGCTACGTTGGTGCTGCAAAGCGTGCATGCGCAGCGAGCAGATACGCTTCATTTCTTTAAAATAAATACCTAAAAAATGTATTTGTTTGCTGACATTAAAGTAAAAGTGTTTCTGAGCTGAACTTTTCCTTAAAGCTTAAGTATGTAACTTATTTTTTAAACATATTTCTTCACTCTGCCACTATCTCCTGATAGATTGATGTTAGTCAGGTAATCTCTGAAAAAAACTATAGTCCTCTGGCGTCTCCCGGTGGTAATAAAAGCATTTATAAAAACCAAAGCGCCCCGCGGTTAACCAGCCAATAAAAACAGAGCTTCTAACTTCTCACGCTCCTAACCCACGCCCCCCCCCAACCCACGCCCCCGCCTGTCAGCCCGCAGCGGCCGCGCAGGTTCTCGTTGAAATAATTGCAAAGCGATGCAAAACTGTTTTGTATGTGACACAAATGTATTAAATTCCCCTTCTTCATCCCTGCTCTGGACTTTTCTTTTGTTTTTTTGCCAAAAGTCAAGTGATCGCTTCATCCTCCGCTCAGTCATGACAGAAACATTCAGGAAATGAATGAATTTGTCACGAGCAAATTCATTCACGGGTTCAACGTGGCTGCCGAGGCTCTGCAGATTTGCTGGTGTTCTGGTGTGCTGGACCAGCGCTCCCTGTTTTTATTTTATTTTTTAGAACATTTTATTAACATATAAACACAGAAATCCGGAGCGGCTCCGAGAGGACTTGAGTGGAGGCAGAGTTAAGGAAGCTGAACTGATTTACAGCGAGAGTGACGGGGAACAGAGCCATATATGGGGGAGGGAGCAGAAGGCTTTTCCCTGTTGAAAATGTTTCTAAGTGCCAGCGTATTCCAGAAACTGCAGAATGCAGCTTTAATAAATGCACGTAATGGTCAAATCAGCTGGATTTAAAAATTAGTTTTGCTACGTGCACCCGCATGAGTGGGAACGCATTTCTTTTAAATTTAGCAAAATAAACACTTAAAAATATATACCATATTTGTTTGCTGACATTAAAGTAAAAGTGTTTCTGAGCTGAACTTTTCCTTAATAAATGAACGTAATTGTCAAATCAGCTGGATTTAAATAGTTTAGCTTTGACAGCTCTTCCAAACGTAAAATAAATACGAAATAAATTGTAAATAATTCGAATTTTAGCTCAAACATCTCCTAAAGCTAATACATTGTAAATGTCCATCCAGTGATTACTTTCTGTAAGTTTCATCAAAATCTGTCCTGTGGTTCATGCGCTATTTTGCTAACAAACACTGAGGTAACAGTAGTTCAGACCTCCAGAGAGCAGGAGGCCGTGTTGCGACAGAGTGAGTCCGAGCAGAGGAGGCTTCTGTCGGACACATGAGCTGGGAACGGTCGGTGGACCCTAGCGGCCGAAAGTGGTACTGCTCCATTTTTTTCATCAGAATGAATGGAAACAGTCATATCTCAGCCAAAAATTTGTCTAAAAATATGGGGAAAAAATCCCTAAATATGTCGCTTTGCCGCATAAGTCGCAGGAAGGGAACGAGGTGCAACATAATTGCTATGGGAAATTGCGCCCCTGCGCGATTACCTGAAGGAATACATTCACGCCTTTACGGCAGGGGCATCAGCGTCACGCCAGAGTCCCCTCCCTCTGGGTATTTAAGCCGCTGACGCCCATCCATCATTCTCCAAAATGCACTTCACCGAGCTTTCAGCATTGAAAAGGGCCAGGTATGTTGCACCTCGTTCCCTTCCTTCAGGGAACATGAGTTATGGTGCATAACTTTCAGTTCCCTTATCAGTCATGTCACTCGGTGCAACATAATTGCTATGGGAACGTAATTCATTCACGCCCTTGAAATGCTCAGCAAAATGCATGTGAGAACATCTGCCTTAATACGGCAGGCATCTCCCAGCTGCTCTCTTCAAGGTATGCAGAGAGCACAGTCCGGAAAGAAAAAATGCCTCATGTAGAAACATCTGCTTGATGTTACCACTGGACACATAGATGAAACACCAACTAGAGACAGCATAAGCGTGCTCCACTAGTGTGAATACCCATCATCTCCTTCTTTCTCTGGAAATCTTGAGAAGCAGGAGGAAAAGAGCAAGGGACCCATTACGCCACTAACAATTAGATGGCAATGTGGAGGTAGAAAACCCAGTTCAAGCACAGGGTAACCTTCCAAGTCCCCAGGGGAAAACTTTCATATATACAAGGGGCACGACTGTCAAAGTAGAGCCCATCCTGATGTTGGAGACCTGTTAACGGAGAGGGAAACCCCTCCATTGAACATCTCCTAAGCAAACATAAACACCAAGGGACACCCTTGTGTATGTTGTTGCTGTTTGTTTTGGAGAAAAGCAACCAAAGGCTTAGACCCTCAGCCAGTTCCCTTCAAAGGTCAGGCTGAAAGCCGCCACAACTCCGGACGTGGGTGTAGAAGCTGCCCACGTGCCTGAGTCAGCAGGTCCCTGTGAGAAGGCAATTGCCATGGTATCCCTGATAACATTGAGATCAGTTCCGGAAACCACGGTTTCTGCGGCCACCAGGGGGCTATCAGGATCAGGGAGAGGGCTCCCTGACGTACACGTTCCAGTGTCACCTCGATCAGAGGGACAGGTGGAAAAGCATAGTACAGCACCCCTGCTGGCCAATCATGTGCCAGAGCATCTGTTTCCAACGGGGCATCTGTTTCCTTCAAAGAGAAGTAAAGGTCACACTGTGAGCTAGCTCTGCAAGCAAACAAGTCCACTGAGGCTCTCCAAAATCGTGACCAGACCTTCTCCACAACCCGTGGGTTCAGGCTCCATTCTAATGCCAAGAGAGGCCCTCTCGAGAGGGCATCCGCTCCATAATTTAGTTCATCGGGAACATGAGTCGCCCTGAGCGACAAGATTCTCGGAGCACACCATGTGAGC
This sequence comes from Garcialebias charrua, assembly GCA_038048925.1. Lineage (NCBI taxonomy): Eukaryota > Metazoa > Chordata > Actinopteri > Cyprinodontiformes > Rivulidae > Garcialebias > Garcialebias charrua. The sequence goes on from JBBPBX010003421.1 coordinate 43,845, forward strand.
ATCTTCTGCGTCAGTCCGAGGAGGGCCCGGGACCTTGTCCCTCCCTCTCTGTTGATGAAGGACACTGTGGTCCTGTTATCTGATTTCACCGGGACGTGCTGCCCTGCAATCAGACCTTTGCCAAAAAAGTCTTTTACTGACAGGAATACGGCCAACAATTCCAGGAAGTTGATATGTAATCTCGCTTCCTGTTTATTCCAAAGGCCACGGGCGTTCTGATTCCTGCAGATCGCCCCCCATCCTGTTTTTGAGGTGTCCGTTGTGATGACCACACGAGATGACACCCTACCCAGCGAGACCCCTTCCGCGATGACAGACAAGTTTCTCCAAGGTTCCAGGGCCCTCAGGCACTCTGAATCTATTCTAACCTTTCCTGCTCGACCAGGCAAGGCGGGTTGTATCTGTTGGTTTAGCCATACTTGTAGGGCCCGCATTTTCAGCAATGCGTGTGGCACACAGGGAATGGCTGTCGCCAAGAGGCCCAAAAGGTGTTGGCACGTTTTCATGGGGACCCGCTGATCTAGTTTAAATTTTCCCAGGCAATGGTGAATCAAGGAAACTCATTCCTTTGAGAGCCATGCTCTGTACCGGATGGTGTCGATCTGTACTCCCAAAAATACGGTAACCCGTGATGGAGTTAGGTCACTTTTTTGTAGGTTTATGACAAAACCAAGAGACTCCAGGTGAGAGATCACCCTGTAGGAGTGTGACTGGGCCTGTATTCTGCTTCCAGCCAGAATCAGGAGGTCATCCAGGTAGTTCATAACACTAAGTCCTTGATTCCGAAGTCAGGGCTGCGTCCAGACATTTAGTAAATGTACGAGGAGCCGTCTTCAAACCGAAGGGTAAGGCTTTGAATTCATAAGCCCTTCCCTTGAAAGCGAAACCGAGGAATTTTCTGTATTTCCTCCATACACCTACATGGAAATAGGCATCTTTCAAATCCATTGTACATGCATAGTCTCCTGGTCTCACAGACTGGAGAACCTGCCGCAGTGTAAGCATCTTGAACTTAAAAGTTTTTATTATCTTGTTCAGAGAGTGAGTGATACGCCCCTCGCACTGTGATTGCTGGATATGGGCACCGGTGACCCCCGTGACCCCTCCCCAAAAAATGGAAGAAACGGGTAAAGATAATGGATGGATGGATGGATGGATGGATGGATGTTCAGAGTCCTGAAATCCAGGATCGGTCTCAGGGAATGATCCTTTTTGGGCAACAGGAAGTACTTGATGTAGGGGCATCCGTGGCGTAGTGGTAATGGCAGTCGTCCCCCGATCGGAAGGTTGGCGGTTCGAATCCCGGTTCCTCACACCATGTGTCGTTGTGTCCTTGGACAAGACACTTAACCCCGAGTTGCTCCCGGTAGGACTGGAAAGCGCCTTGCATGGCAGTCTGCCGCTACCGGTGTATGAATGTGTGTATGAATGGGTGGATGGTTGGTATTGTAAAGCACTTTGGGGCTCCTCATGGGGGGCTAGAAAGTGCTATATAAATAAGCTCCATTTACCACTTACCATTTAGTGGCCGGAGCGTAGTTTGCGTTTCGGGACCAAACTTATTACTCCCTTCTGCAACATCGTCAATACTTCCTCCCTCAGCACGTGTCCGCGTGCAAGGTTAATGTTTGATTGCAGTACCCCTGTGAAGGGGGCGGTCTCCTGGTGAACTGCAACTTGAGCCCATGACATATAGTCGTCATGACCCATTCGTTTGGTAGACACGCCCTCCAGGCCTGCGCGTGCCCCATGAGCCTGGAAGGCATGTCCAATTGCTGCTCGTCATGTTTGAGTGCGGGAGGGGTGGCCTTTGACCCCTCTCGCGCTCCCTCGAGCAGGCTGGTCTGCCCAACAGAAGATATCGCAAGATCTGACTGCCTCAGTCAGAGCTCGTGTATCTTGCTGCGGTTCATAGTTTGACCACGTGGTTTGTGTTTTATGAAAGTGGGACTCGAGTCAAGAACCAGGGCAGTCTGTGTTTTGGTACATTTATTTTCATATATGCATGAAACAGTGTTTGTTTTGATTTCACATACAGTAGGCAAGTCATGTTTAGTGCGCACACACATGTCACCAGCTCCTCATAGTGTTTTACAAGTGGAGACTGGGCTCAAAAGGTCAGGTTCCCGTACCGCGTAGGCGGGCAAACCTGTAAATTCATTAATTCATCCTGTTTCATCAGGCCCAAATCTGCTTTTCACACGGGGTCATTGAAGAGGCCCTCGGCCAATACTGGAAAGTCTCACTGTCGTCAGCAGGTCTCTTCCGTGGAGGGCGGCGCATGTCTTCCTTTGGGGGTGCAAAGCTTTTCCTCGGCAGCCCCTCGCGGAGGGCTTCCGCCTGTTTGCGTCTTTGTTCCAGCCTGGCCTGGATGCGTTCCAGGGCTTCCCGTCGGCTCGATCGGGTGCTGGAGGAAGGGGGACCTCTGGTTTTTCGGGAGGTCCGTTAAAGTCAACCAAAGATGGCGCTGGGCGACAACCATTTCTGCCATTGCTCTGCCTTGCGTGATGGCTATTGTCCCCATCATGCAGAGCACAAAGTCAGAGGCGCGGCAGGCCTCCTCCATGGCCTCCGTTGCGGCTTGTTCATTTGTCATTACCTGGAGTTCCTGCAGCTTTTCTGCCAGGTACGCCTGCATCATGGTTGCGGCGTTGATCGCACAAGCCGCAAGGCCCTGAGCCTTGTAGCACTTTTCGAGCTGTTTCTCCGAAGTGCGGCAGGCCCTACTGGGCAACGCTGGCTTCGCCCCCGTAGCTACGGGGGCCAGATGAGCCGCCAGGGTCTCCTCTATCAGGGGTGCGCTGGCGAGGCCTGCTGCCTCCATTCCAGCGACATCCAGGAGTCGGGATAGTGGCAGCGTCATGGGAGCTCCAGGTTCCGCCCAGGAGCGTGTGAGCTCCATGAGGAAGTCCGGGAAAATGGGCATTTTTTGCGACGTCGTCGGCTGCTGCTTCGCATAGAAGTAGTTTCCCACCAGCCTCGTAACCTGTTGGCGAGGCGTGGGGTCTGGCCACGCGACCTGCAGTGCATCAGCCGCCCTGTGGCACAGGTCGAACTGAGCAGGGACCGACACGTCCGGTTCCGGTAGAATTTGCGCCAGGTTCTGGGAGGAATCCACACTTTCTCCTCTGCAACCATACTCAGCGTCTTGGTCAGACACTTCAGGCGTCGAGTCCACGACGGGGACAGAGGAGTCTGACACGTTCTCATCCTCGACTTGACCGTTGCATTCCAGGTCCACGTTCTCGAACTCCGGCTCGGGAGCGAGCAGCTTTGTGAGGCGTACGGCCTTCAGTGCCGCGGCCTTCGCCATGGATTTTGCCAATGCGTCCATGCAGCGTTTCCTCACTACCGCCGGCATCCGACAGCAGTGGGATCAGGAGTCGGGGGATTCCAGTGCTTTTCTTGCGTGCAGAATCCCTAGGCAGACAGGACAGGCCTCGTGGGTGTCCGTCGCCGAGAGGGAGTAGCCGCAACCGCTGGGGCAGGGGCGCGAGCAAGGGCTAGTCGTCCTGCTGGTTTTCTTCTGAGTCTTTGTCCTCCGTTTTCCCTTCTCGGGAGCCATGTCCAGAGACGAGAAGCATCGAGGCTGTTCCTAGTTTCCTTTTGTTCGAAGCCGTCCTCTCCGTCGTCTTGCTTTCGCTGGCTAGCCTGCTAATGGTTAGCAAGGAGTGTTGTGACGCAGTTAGCGCCGTCGAGCGAAGCAGCTGCGGAGAGAGAAGAAAACTTTGAGGTAAGTAGAAAAACGTTGGACTAGCTTTCGCCAGCCCAGCAGTACGCAGGAAAATTTCTCTGTACACTCAGTGTAGGGAGCAAGCTCACCTCTGATCGAGCGATGCGACAACAGAGAAGTCCCACGAAGTTCAGGTTTTAAGCGAGGTGAAGGGCAATAAGAGAATGATGGATGGGCGTCAGCGGCTTAAATACCCAGAGGGAGGGGACTCTGGCGTGAGGCTGACACCCCTGCTGTAAAGGCGTGAATGTATTCCTTCAGATAATCGCGCCGGGGCACAATTTCCCATAGCAATTATGTTGCACCGAGTGACATGACTGATAAGGGAACTCAGACTTATAGGCCGGAAAATATGGTAAGTATTTCTCTTGGTTACGTTCTGTGGACATCTGGGCATTCCTCCAACAATCTTCAGCTCTTGAAGGGATATGACAGCCTTTGAGTTCTGACCTACTACCGGTACTCTTTCCTCCTGTACTTACCTTTCTCCATCTTGGTTCTCCAAATCACTCCTGGAAGTCTCCTAATTCCCTCTAGACCTCTGAAACACAAAGGATAAAGTAAAAACTCTCCTACAGACTTATTAACCTATTTTCTGCCATACACGTCGCACTGTCATATAAGTTGCATCAGTCCATATATGTCTAAAGTGGAAAATCCATAAATGCGTTGCTTCGCCGTATACGTTGCATCTATTACGCGTGACTGCTGCTGCGTTGCGTTTGTTACGCATCACCACTGACAACCCAGAAATGTGGGCCGGTGTTGTGCCAAAAATCGATTGGCTGCCAAATGGTGGCCGCGGGAGCGTGCACAGAAGAAATTTGACAAAAATTTTAACAAGATTAACACTAAAAAAAACATTTATTTCTTTGCTCGAAATTATAACGAAGGTGTGTTTCAGTCCAACTTTTCATTAATAAAGGCAATTTGACAGTCAAATCAGCTGCATTTCAAAGGCCGATTCGCGGCAGTGGGAGCATGCAGAGGGACGACTCGCTGTGCTTTCCCCCCCTAAATTTAACAAGATAACCACCTAAAAACAATATTTGTTTGCTTGACTTTATAGTAAAGGTGTGTCTCAGTTGAACTTGTACTTATTAAATTCACCGTAATGGTAAAATCAGCTGCATTTCAAATTTATTTGCTATCTTGGTGCTACGGCAGCGTGCAGAATCAGGAAGGAGGAACGCTGTGCATTTCTTTGAAATTTAACAAGATAAGCACCTAAAACAATTACTGTATTTGTTTGCTCGACTTCATAGTAAAGGTGTGTCTCAGTTGAACTTTTACTTAATAAATGCACTTCATTGGTTAAATCAGCTGCATTTCGCCTTGGTGGCGCAGCAAAATGGAGCTGATTTGACGGTTGCTCCAAGCAGTGAGAAGAACGAAGTTGGCTTGGTATGGCAAGCCAATTGTGTCATTAATAGCCACAGGTCATTAATAGCCACATTTACTTATTACATGATCATCGGCATGCCATACTACTTGAGTGCCATCTAGCAGCTGAAAATGGTAGTGTTCAATATTTTCAAGGTTAGAATTAATGAAAACGGTCATATCTCAGCCAAAAAAAAAATGGTTTAATAAATATGGGAACAAATCCATAAATATTTTGCTTTGGTGTAAAGTCACAGGGCATGCACATTATGCAAAAAACTGATTTATAGGCAAAAAAATAAGGTATCTTCTAACCTTGTATACCATGTGTGGATGTAGAAACTCACCATCTCTTTACAGCTCTCCCCTGAGAATCACTTCACTTGTAAATTTATTTCACCTGCCTGTGTGTGGTCTGTTCACTGTCAGTTTATCTACTCCGAGTCCATCAATTTATACAATCACGTAAGATTACTTTCTGAAAGTTTCATTAACGTCCCATCAGTGATTCATGACATATTTCGCGAACAGTTCAGACAAACAAACACACAAGCAAAAACATTATTGCTCGACCTTCGTCTTCGGCGGCAGGCGATAATAATTTGTGGCTCCATCATTTGATGCATATTATAAGTGTCACTTTGGTCTGGAGTATTGATAAATAATGGCTGGTGAACCTTAATCCAAACAACCACCAATCCATCATGGACATCTTGCCATTAACAGCCCAACAGGATGCATTACTGTAGAGCATTTAGCCAAATTATCATCAAACAAAGAATTTAAGTGTTCCATTGCATTAGTCAGGGTTGTAAATAATGGCTTCAAATTTAGGCACCGCCATTAGGATTCACTGACAAACATCAGTTATTCAACACACTCTTCGCTCCCCCAACACCCATCTGCCAAATAAAACTGAGATGAGAAGAGTACGAGAGAAGGAAAGAAAGCAGACCAAAGTTCATGCTCAATAATCAGGTACCAACCAATTCAACAACGTTCAGTCAAATCATGTGTTTTTTATTTTTTTGCTGAGACATTTCATCCTTCATCCATCCAAAGGACTTCTTCAGTCTGAGGAGCCATTAAAACAAACTGATTCCCACAAACAGCATACTGCATAGTGGGTAAAAACAATCAGTACGGTATTCTGGTGATAATATGGCCTCCGGGGCCTGCCCTCTCCCCCATCAATTCCTCTGAAGCAACCATAGCCAAAGTGGTTAAAAACACCAAAGTTCATGCTCAATAATCCAGGTATAAATCCAACAATGTTCAGTCAGGTCATCTGGACGGTTTCTTTTTGAAAATTTGAAGGAAAGCAGAGTTTAAAAAATATATATTTTTAAATGATGATGGGCAAGAAAAATGATATGGATTGCTCTCTCTAAGTTGAGTGAGGTTCTTCCTTAGGTGGAGGAGTTCAGGTATCTCGGGCTCTTGTTCATGAGATAGGGAAAGAGATTTACCGTATTTTCCACCTGATAAGTCTCACCACTCTATGAGTTTCTTTGTCCAATTATTGGCAATAAATTGGAAAAATCCATAAACGTGTCTCCCCTTTACATTATTTAAGTCACATCTATTATGCGTCACCGCTACGCGACGCGTCAGCGCGTCATTTGCCCTGCTGAAAATGGCGGCCACAGAGCGAGCGAGCACGGAAGGACTTTTAACAAGATTAACACGGTAAAAACAATAATTTGTCTGCTGAAAATTATAGCAAAGATGTGTCTTAGCTTAACCGTTCCTTAATAAATTCACGTAATGGTCAAATCTGCTGGATTTAAATTGTTTCGCTTTGACGTTTTCCAAACGGTCGCGTGCGCTGCAAAAATAAATTATAAATAAATCGAATTTTAGCTCAAACAACTCCAACAGCTAACAGTTTGTAAATGACCACCAAGTAATTACTTTCTGTAAGTTTAAAGAAAATCTGCTGTGTGGTTTTTGAGCTATTTTCCAAAATAGTACACGTTAAAAACATGGAACTACAAGCTAACCGCTAAACATCTACGTTGCTAAAACATCGAATTTTAGCTTTAAACATCTCCTACAGCTAACAGTTTGTAAATGTCCACCCAGTAATTACTTTCTGTAAGTTTCAACAAAATCTGTGTGCTTTAGTAGTTCATACCTCCAGAGCAGGAGGCCGGGCTGCGACAGAGTCAGTCCGACCAGAGGAGGCTGCCGTCGGACACATGAGGTGGGAACGGTCGGTGTACCCTAGCGGCCGAAAGTGGTACTGCACCATTTTTTGCCAAAATGAAAAACGGTCATATCTGAGCCAAAAATTGGTCTAAAAATATGGGGAAAAATCCATAAACATGTCACACCTCTCTATTAGTTGCAAGGGCATGCAAATTAGGCCAAAAGGTGCGACTTATAGACCGGAAATACGGTAGTTTTCCAGGTGGGACTTAGAGCCGCTGTTCACATACAGTGAAAGGAGCCAGATGAGGTAAATTGGGCATCCGGTAAGGAAGCTCCTTGAATGTCTTCCTGGGGAGGTGCTTCAGGCATGTCTGACTAGGAGAAGACCCTGGTGAAGACCCAGGACACACTAGAGAGACACTATGTCTCTCAGTTGACCTGGGAACTCCTTGGGAGTCCTCTCAGAAGAGCTGGAAGAGGTGGCTGTGGAAAATGATGTCTGGGCCTCCCTGTTAGGCTGCTGCCCTGACTCCAGAACAAGTGGAAAATTATGGATGGATATTTTATTTCACATAAAAATAAAGACTGGACATTTTTCATTCAACCTTTATTTAGTCAGGTTAATCTCATTCATTTACAAGAGGAACCTGATTTCTTGATGGGCTGCACATTGTCCACCTCCTCACATGCGTGAGTTGTTGCGGTTTGTATCAAACAGAATAACCAAACGTGTAAAACTGATTAAGTTCTACTCATATTTGTGTTGTTAAGCTTGATTAGCCCTGGTGGCCATCTTGAATTGGGTTTACTCTTAAATTTGGACAGTTTTAGATGTCAAACCATTGATTTCTTCAACACAGTTTCATTAAAATCTGTTTGAGCCATGAAACATTTTGCTAATGACACACAAAGTCACAGACTTGCATTAGTTGGCTACAAATGAAGGCATGTTTATGGATCTTGAGCAGTCATTGGACTGAAAAGAAACCCTACGAAGGGAAAAAAAAATGGATTCAGGAGATGCGTTTGTACGATGAACTGTTGTGCATTAGACAGCCAGGCATCAGGGTGATGAAATAAATAAATAAATAAACTGTCTCTTGTCTGTGTGTTGCTTTGCTGTGTGCTGTGGTGCCTGGTTGCCCATGAATATTCCATGAGGCAGAGAGTGGGGAAGTGTGCTGCCTGGAACATCTGGTCTGGTCCGCAGGGACCCTCGTGGCGAGAAAGCTGCAACTTCAGGAGGAAAGCAGAGGAAGGAGGGCTAATATGCCAATAAAATGAAGAGAGGGAGGGAAAAAAAACGAAAGAAAAACAGCAGCAATCAGCAAGCCTGCGCATCATATGGTTGATTTGTTTTGCTAATTTGATTTTAAGACCAGCAGCCCGAGCGAATGCAAAACAAACCGAACGAATGAATTCAGAGTACAAACGAAACCACATCATCAGGGTCCTCTTTTTCTGTAGCTTCTCCGCTGCGGTTCTATACAAAACACGCTTGCATACTCAACGTTCAAATCAAGGCTTTATGTTTTTGTTGGATTTGTTTAATTTCGCAGAGACGTGATCAAGAAAGCTGAATGTGCATGCGAAGAGTAGAGCTCTCTGAGGTGTGCACCTTTTTATTGACATGTGCAACCCTGATGCAGAGGAAGTTGGGGCATTGTGTAAAAAGGAAACAAAAACAGAATTCATCAATTTTCCTTTCTTATAAACCCACATTTTATTCACAATGGGACATAGAAAGCACATGAAATGTTATAAATAAGAACAGTTTTGGATGGATGGATGGATGGACGGACAGATGACACACTTAAGGACAAATTTGAATTTTATTGCAACGACATGTGTGAAAACAGTTAAGACGGGGTCATGTCACTGTAAAGCATCCCCTCTTCTTTTAACAGCATCCTTTAAATGTGTAGGAACAAAGAAGACCAGCTGTTGGAGTTTTAGGAGGGGAATGTTGTCCCGCTCTTGTCTGATGTGGGATTCAATCCGTTCAACAGTCCTGGGTTTTCTTTGCTGGATTTGCTTGTTGGATGGGAGCCCATACCTGTATATGTTGTCCTGCATTGATCGTGCCTCTCTAAATGTGCAGCTGCCCATGCCACAGGCACTAATACCCCCCTCCCCAACCCCCAAATCAGGGTGGTAGAGCCCACATCTTGCCATTCAAACACACACACACATGGCTTTTGCAACATTTCTGCTAGATCCATCCATCATCTTTACCTGCTTGTTCCTTTTTGGGTCATGGGGGTCACTGGTCCCCATGTCCAGCAGTCAATGTGTGAGAGGCGGGGGACACAGGTCTCCAGTCCATCACAGGGACACATACGATTCAAATCTTCACTCTCTCACTCACACTTAAAGACAATTCAGAGTTACCAATCAGACTAACATGCATGTTTTTGGTTTGTTGGAGGAAACCGGAGTACCCGGGGGAAAAAAAGCCTTGCGTGAGAACTTGCAAACTCCACCCAGAAAGGTCCACCAGCCAGGATTTGAGCCACCGTGCAACCCTTCTGCTAGATCAGTAAGTTTAATGTTTGCACGTTTTCTTCAACTCTGGTTCAAAATTCAAATCTTTTACTCAACAAACATGTGTAAATATGTACCAGTACATGAAAACTGTTGGACTTCTCAATCCCAAACAGCTCTTCTACAGATGTCACCATGATTTACCTGTTTTCAGTCACTTTCGCTGTTGCCTTGGGTACAAAAACAAATGTGTTAGTTGACATACTGTCACAATTTCAATATTTCACACACTTAATATGTACTGATTAGAAAAAAGTGTGGATTTTCTTTATTAATCATACATTTTGAAAATATGCTTAAACCGTATTCTTGTAGACAAGTAAGAAAGCGCTGGCTAAGATAAGTTACTTTTTTCATCTTTCTAGACATTGTGAGTGTCTAATCCAGCAACCTGCATGCGCTTGTATGCTTTGATCAATTTATTTCAAGGTCCTAGAGTATAACAGTGCAATAAAAATATTAGAATCAATGCTATTCATTTTCTTAACCGGTCTTATCAATTGTTCAATCACTAGAAAAGACACATTCGCAGTAGTTCTGCAAATGAAAGTAAATAAGATTATTTACACACACATGCACTGAGCAAAAATAAAATTATGTTGACTTGTAGCTGCATAGAGACACACGATTCATGCACTGGCTGCAAATGTGATTAAAAAGATGATTTGTTTTCTGCAGCATATTTTTATTCATAGAGAATGGAGCGAATGGTAAATAATGTCTGTTTCTGATTAAAAGAGGATGTTCTGAGTCATACGATGAGGTTTCCTACACTCAAACACCTCAAGGTTTTCTGCTTTAGAAAGCATCTGACATTCCTGTTGAGGAACAAGAACACCAGCCATTTTCCCCAGAACCGTGCGTGAAGGTCAACCATGAAACCTTGCACACAGCGTCTTTGCATTGAAAGAGACTTTCTTCGAATCAAAAGCAGATTGAAGCTAATTAATTTGTAACTGTGATTCCACCTGACTTACAATAAAAGTCAAAAATAAAATGTTTGTTTTCTGGTTTTGTAAATGTGTTGGTTTATTTATGTGAACGCTCCCGTTTTGCTCTTTAAGCCAACATGTTTTGTTTTTTACTGTTCAGAAACCTCGATGCTGATATGAAGGAAGGCGTGGAGGCAGGTTTAAGATGTTCAGATGACTGCTGTCATTTTAACATTGCACATTTGTTGATTTTTGCATTTTTATCATTTTTCGTCGCATTGAGCTACATGCAGGACAAACGAAGGCCGTTCATCCGTCACCATCTGCCACCGACACGTCTCACAAGATGCTTCGAGTTTATGTTGATGACTCTCACTGGATTAAAATAAGATGTGATAGTAGCTATCTGCAAATATATGGATTTTTTTTTGTGTGTGTGTTGACTAATGCTGATTAGCTGTAGCAGCCATCTTTAAAAAAAAGGCTGGCTCCAAAACAATATTCAGTTGTAAATATTACTTCTTGAGAGTTTCCTGATATTTGTCCGCTGATTCATTTGCCTTCAGCTTTGTGTGATAATAAAACAAAGAAATGATGAGCTGAAGCTCACAGACACAAACAGAGCTGCATGTTCTGGTTTATAAAGGAGCCTCACACGTTATACACTTAGTCCTCGACTTAAAGCGGAGATCCGTTCCTATGCGGCGGCGTAAACCGAATTTCAACGTAAGTCGGAACATACGTACATACTGACCCATATACGTACAGTACTGTATTTTACCAAGCACTTAGCCTATCCTAACACAGTACCCTACATAATTATCAAAAAACACATACATTTGGGAGCCATAATGAAGGGGAAAAAGAGTTAATTTCCTACTGGTATGCTGGTGAAGCCGTTTCTCCGTCCCTCCTCCGTATTCTCTATTGCGTTTACGTCGTAAAACCGCCGTCCAGCTCGATCCATCCTCCGTATTCGTTTACGACGTAAAATCGCGTTTATAGTACACACAGAAACAGTAAGTTGTACTATGTACAGTTTTGTTTTGTTTTTTGAATGTCCAGAGGACCAGACTTAGCTTTTTTAGAGAGTACAAGGCAGCTGTAGCCTCCGCAGCGAGTAAAACTGGAAACCGGAAACTGCGTAACTCTGCTTTTCAAAATAATTTTCAAAATAATATATATATTATATAATATATATATATATATATATATATATATATATATATATATTAATGAGAGATGCATCGTAACCGCGAAACGTCGTAACTTGAGACCGTCGTAAGTCGAGGACTACCTGTATATAGGTAAACATCTGGACACAAACTTTGACTAAAACAAGATGAAGCTTCAAAATAGTTGTTTCAAATTTAAAACCCTCACCTCCAAAATCACCATCAAACTTTACAGTCTACTTCTCTTGTGCACTATTTTATGAGGTACAGTAAGGTCAAACACTGGCGTGTGTGTCCTTTGTCATTTCCATTTTGCAGGGGGAGAGTAGCAGCAGCAGCTGGTGCCTGGCGCTGGGAGGACTGGACAATCAGGGTCAGGGTACTTTGTCCTGGATACTGGATCATGGAGATCCTCTTATTAGGGCAGAACCAACCCAGTGATGATTGGCCCTCCACGCGCAGCACCTGAGCACGGCTCGTCGGCGGGCTCTTTCCCAACAATAATGCTGCTGTTTCTATTTTCACTCTCAGAAGACTTCATTACGACAGCAGCTGTTCAGCACTCATACGCTTATTTGTTGCAGGTTGGCTCCACGAAAATAAAACAATCAATGGGGCTCAATAATTATTGCTAATATACCAAGTTATTCTGCTTTTTGTTTGCAAAGCTTCTTAACGTTGCCGCGCAACTTATTTAAGCATAAAACTAAAGAGAGGAACTATTTTTTTCCACAAAAATTGTAAAAATTACATCAAAGTTGTTTTATTTGGGAATTTTATGAAAAGCAGTTTGTCTCAAACATGCATATTTTCCCACTTACAGCTACAACAAAACTGAATATATAATTTGTCGACTTTTTTATGTTAAGAATCAATTAAAATGCTCATCAAAAATAGCAAAATTAGTGAATTTTCTTTGTATGGAAGGGGAGGCCGTTTTGGAAAATTCGCAAGAACAAAATCCACCATAACATAAAAAATGTTGTTCGTGATATATTATCTTTTTCCCCCTTTCATTTTGTCTGAGCTTGTCCTCTGCACAGTCGTCAGTGTTGGTGGACCTTTGTGTCCGCCAAAAATTATTGCAACTTTATCAACATTGATTAAATGTTAACAAGTATTTAAACAAAAAGTTGCGTATGTTGTGTTGTCTAAATAAAATCCTTTTTAAATTATATATATATTGACACATCTTTCATCTTTATGCCTGTTCTTAGCACACAGAGCTGAATGGAGTGGAGGAATCTTCTAATACAATATCCGCTGATGGATTGTCTGTTTGTTCATAATTTCTGTGGTGAGAAACATCATGATCTGACCTCATCCATCACACACACACATACACACACCTTACCATAATTTCAGCCAAATCCACCTGAGACCGCCACATCCATAAACAAAGCACATTTACACACACGTACTGGTCCTGAACCCTTCCTCCACGACAGACATGACCTTTCCGTCTTCACCCCTCGCCTATTCACGCCCACACGCAGCAGGGTTGCTCCGTTCAACCCGTTAGCTTCGCCATTTCTTCACCAAGTGTGACAGTCCAGCGCAATTGAACATCTGTGGCTTTGAGCTGTTTAGGTGTTTTAATTATTACAACATACTTTCTGATTTGAAATCTGGTGGACAGAGCATTTTCCAATGCTGTGTTTCCTCTTTAAGGTTTTTAGGTAACAGATCAAAATGGCTCAAATTGAAAAATGATTGTTTTTAATAAAAGATTTTTTTTCAGATTACTGTAATACAATTTTCCTAACGTTGGTGTTGTGACTTAGTATTGCTAAAAGTGTGTGCATATATA
>JBBPBX010003422.1:0-13201 GCA_038048925.1 Garcialebias charrua
GATCATAACAACTTTGTCTTTTAACAAAAATGTATTTGGACATTTAAAGGTAATGCGTTATTCTGAGCCCTATAACTGATAAAATATTATACCAAATATGGAACTTCAACTTCAGTTGATAAAATAATGTAGGCTACTTGTAATGTTTTCTAGTGATAATTCTTACAACTCTTTTCTGTAAAACAAAAATAGGCTTTGTAATTGTTTTACACGCTTTCCCCCAAACATCAATACAATGGATTAAGTGTGGAACAATGATTGTGTTCATTAAAACCAGAACTGGGCAGCACGGTGGCACAACTGGTAGAGCTGCTGCCTCTCAGCGAGAAGGTTGCCGGTTCAAATCCCGGTCCGGGGCCTTTCTGGGTGGAGTTTGCATGTTCTCCCCGTGCATGCGTGGGTTTCCTCCGGGTACTCCGGTTTCCTCCCACAGACCAAAAAACATGCTTGTTAGGCTGATTGGTGACTCTAAATTGACCCTAGGTGTGAGTGTGAGAGTGGATGGTTGTTTGGTGTGAGTGAGACAGGTCCCTCTTGTAAATGAGTCCCCGTGACTCAACGAGGCTAGCCTGTATAAATAAAGGTTGAATGAATACAACAAATACAGAGCTTTATCATTCAGTAAGTCTCTGACTACAGTACTGCAATTAAAATTAATAGTTTATTAACTTTAATGCTCGATATTAGTGAATTTGGTTCGTAACTGAAAAGGTTGGGGAAAAAAATGTTTAAAAAGTAAAACCTATGAAGAAAGTGGATAAATAAGTTTCCACTGTACTTTTGAGTAGTTGACTTCGTCATATGGTTCTCTCGGATCTGATACACCCATATGTCCCTCCACGTGCTTTGAGGTCAGAGGATCAGGTACTCTTAATAGTTCCAGAAACTCGCCTTAAGCGCAGAGGTGACAGGGCGTTCTCTGTAGCAGGCCCAAGACTCTGGAACGAGTTACCGCTGCTCATCAAACAGGCCCCCTCCCTCTCGGTTTTCAAATCCCGGTTAAAAACTCACTACTACTCCATTGCTTTCAATGCCAGCTGATTTGTATTGGATCGTTTGATTTATGATCTGCAATGTTTTTCGTGTTGTACTTCATTGTCTGTGTTGCCTGTTGCGTGTTTGTTTGTCCAGCACTTTGGTGTGGACTTGTTCCTGTTTAAAGTGCTTTATAAATAAAATGGTATGGTATGGTATGGTATGGTTCATATGTTGATCTGCAGCGCCCCCTTGAGGCCAAAACCAGAACTGCAACCAACCAGAACTCTTGGATCCAACGGATTATACTTTAATATAAATAATTATTTATCCTCAGACACATTTTGCTTGTTTTTAAAACGCCCCTGCAGTCGACAGCTGAGGGGAACTTTAACCTCCGCCGGGCAGTGGAGCGTGTCTGAAATGAGATCCAACCCGTTTCCCGGCAGGCAGCTCGACCTGCTCTCCGGCAGCAGCGGCTCCGCGTCAAACCTCCGCCCGCTGCTCGCTCGTGCACCTCGGCTCCTCGGAGCATGAAGACCGCATAATGTTTAACTACTCGCCCCCGTTTCGGAAACACGCCCCCCCGGTCACGGACTGCTCTCCGTCCGCCCTGGAGCCCCTCCACACGAGCGACACGACGTGGCCGCCGCCGGGCGCCAAGATGCGGATCTCCAAGGGAGCGGTGGTCGTGAGAGGAGTCCGCCGGCAGCCGAGTGCCCAAGCGGCCAGCCTGGAGAGCCTGGAGGCGGCGTGGGGCCGGAGGGAGCCCGAGGTGACCCCCCGGAGCCCCGGGCCGAGGGAAGCTGCCAGGAACGGGGTAGAGGGGCCCCCCCGGACCAGGAAGAGCAGGTTCAGAGCCCCGGACGTGAGGACCATCTTCTCCCCCGGAGAGAGGGACCCCAGGGTGAAGGAGGAGTCCGGGGAGGGACACACCTTCGAGGCCGGAGGAGAGAACACCTGGTGCGACGTGTGCTGCCAGTACATCTTCCAGGACGTCCTCACCTGTGCAGGTAACACGTCCAGCACAGAGTCAGGTGTCTAAAGTTGGGGTTCGGGACCCCATTGTGGGTCACAAAGCGCAGGTTGGAGCCGAGGCCCCTAAAAGTAGTGGTCCCAACCCTGGGCCTTGAGGAACACCTGTGCATGTACATTAGTTGTTTCTCTGCCCTCAACACACCTGATGCAGTTTAAAAAAAAAATTTGGATAAACTTTATTCATTTCATATCCTAAAAACAAATTAATTATTTACAACAACAACAAAAGAAAAGAAACCCAATACAATGAAATGAAAGGTAGCAGAGAAAATAATAAAATTCTTAATCTGCCCCTTTTTTTCCTCATAAATAAAATTCAAACAATAACATTCTTCAGTTAGTAAAACAATAAAACAAAACCTGAAATCCTTCTAGAACAACAATTCATATGAGTACACATTATACAGTTTAATATTTTTTCCAGCAATCCAAACGTTATCAATTTCTTAAACATGTAATATAATTTTCCAGATGATGGAATAATTAATAAGCAGCAACAACCATGCAGGATGGTGTTCCTCAGGGACCAGGGTTCGGAACCACTGCCTTAAAGCATCTCTGAAAACAACAACAAAATATTTATGTGCAAATTTTCACATTTCTATCTTATCTTATCTTATCTTATCCTATCTATCTATCTATTTAAAAAATAGATCAATTTTAAATGTATAATGAGCTTAAACTGTTGTTATAGTGTTTTTAGCACCAAGGATGTTATAGTGACTAAAGTTTTGTATAAAAAGATAAAAAGAACAGTATTAAAGATTATTTGACAAAAACTTCAACAACTGAAGGAAACATCGATCCAGGTCTGGTCTGGTTCTTTCCCCTTGGTGAGTGCTGATTTTACACACAAGTAAACTTTTGATACTGTTTAGTTTTATTTTAAAACCTTCACATTATGTCGTCCTGTCAGCAGCCATGTCAGAATAAATCTGTCACTGACTGATACGAGTCAACCACATGATAAAAAAAACCAATCAGAGCCGAACGATTTTCACAAACATTTGAAACGTTTTTTTGTTTTTTGTTTTTACACTAAGAAGACGATGGTGCAGGGGACCACCGTTACTGAAGACCTATTGTGATTATGGAAATGTAATTTACAATTTGAAGTCTAGTTTTAATTTAAATGAACTCATCTGTGGGACGGGGCTCACCTGCTCGAGTCGTCACTCGACGATTAGCCCTGCGTTGGCGCATCTGAGACTATTTTGGGTTTAAAAATGTGATTTCAGGGCAAACGCCTAAAATAATGAAATCCCACAAAGGAATAAAAACAACAGCAACCGTTAAAAAGGACAATTCATGTAGAATTTTCACTGTAAATTAGTTTTTTTTTTGGACAAAATAGTTTGAAACGTCCTGAAAAACGAGCCTAAACGATGTTTAAATGTGCACCAACAGCCGATGCTCATTACATTAACAGTGAAACTAGACATTTTAGGTTCTGACAGGACTACAATGGATCATTTGTAAAGTGCATTCATCACGGTGACATAACAGACGGTTCTGCCCGACTTGTAAAGACTTCATGCTGAAATGTTGTTAGTGACATTACCAGGCAGGGCCCGAAAATGTTTAGCTGCTGGAATGTGGGCAGTATGCTGAAGAACGAGTTCAGGATTGACTCACTCCTCCAGTTCAGACTCTGGACTTCCCTCTGATGGTTTCTGACTAACAGCATGAGGAAGGCCGAGTTCTTCCTGATGTTTTCAGCTGATGATGGTTTCAGTCATTCAGTTTCAGGACTTGACTTGTTCCAGCTCAGCTCCAACTCTCATGTTTTCATATCACGATGAAACGCTCAGGAAAATCTGCACTGGTTTAAGCTTCAACTAAACTGGTAATCATCAGCTCATTCTCAATCAGTTCATCTGGACAGTTTCTTTTTAGCAGAAACGTTTCACCCTCACTCCAGAGGGCTTCCTCAGTCAGAGTAGTCCAAAGCACACTGAAGTTAACCCACCAAGTTGGAACTTTGTGGATTACTTGGTGGGTTAACTTCAGTGTGCTTTGGACTACTCTGACTGAGGAAGCCCTCTGGAGTGAGGGTGAAACGTTTCTGCTAAAAAGAAACTGTCCAGATGAACTGATTGAGAATGAGCGGATTTGATACCTGGACTATTGAGAATTAACTTTCTTGTCTTGAACCACTTTGGACATGTCTGCCTGCCTGGGAGGAGTCGACGAGGGACACGCCCCCAGAAACCATCTTGGCTACAGCAAACTGGTTGGTCCACATAAGTTGCTTACTTGGTGGGTTAACTTCAGTGTGCTTTGGACTACTCTGACTGAGGAAGCCCTCTGGAGTGAGGGTGAAACGTTTCTGCTAAAAAGAAACTGTCCAGATGAACTGATTGAGAATGAGCTGATTTGATACCTGGACTATTGAGAATTAACTTTCTTAAACTGGTAATCATTAGCTGACTCGTGTTAATAAGTTGCAAACTGAAAATTCAACTAAATAAATGTACAAACCATAAAGGTGCTTGAAAGTTTACGAATCCTTTAGAATTTTCTATATTTCTTCATAAATGTGACCTAAAACATCAGGTTTTCACACAAGTCCTAAAAGTAGATAAAGAGAATCCAGTTAAACAAATGAGACAAAAATATTAAACTTGATCATTTATTTATTGAGGAAAATGATCCAATATTATATATTTGTGATGGTAAAAGTTTGTGAACCTCTGGGATTTTCAGTTAAAGCTGCAGTATGTAGCTTTTTTTATGAACATATTTCTTCACTCTGTCACTACCTCCTGACAGACTGATGTTAGCCAGGTAATCTCTGAAAAAAAATTAAAAAAAATATTGTCCCCTTGCTTCTCCAGGTGGTAAATAAGCATTTCTAAAAAGAAAAGGTGACCCGCCATTTTCCAGCCAATAAAAACAGAGTTTGTAACCAGCCAATAAAAACAGAGCTTGAATTTGAATCAGCCAATAAAAACAGAGCTTGAATTTGAAATTCAACAGACCACAAGGGGGCAGAGCCACATATGGCTCTGAGGGGGAGGGATCAGAATGCTTTGCCTGTTGAAAATATTTCTAAGTGCTGCAGTTCTACAGAAACTGCATACTGAACCTTTAATTTGAAGGTGAAATTAGAGTCATGTGTTTTCAATCAGTGGATGATTTAAAAAAAAATAATAATAAATTTATTCATTTCAAATTCAAAAGAAGACAAAAAATACTACAGTATTTACAACACCACGTAAATAAAAAACCAAACAGTACATGAAATGAAAGGAAGCAGAAGAAGATTAAATCTTATTATGTCTGCCCCTTTTTTTAACAAAATTAATTCAAACAATTAATTTAAACAACAGTAATCCACAAAAAACATTACACGATAAATAACTCATCATACGTTACCAAACATACATTTTTGATACAAACTAATTTATGTATATTTTTCCAGACACCTAATTTTATTCATTTTTTTAAACAAAGTGTTGTGATTAGTTGAGATATTGTTTGGTTCTGAACACTCCCAGCCAAAAAGGTTTTGTATTAACATTGGTTAATGAATGATATGGATTTAACTATGCCAACATGCAGTTCGTTTTGTTAAATCTCAATCGTTGAAGAGTCAATGTAGTTTAAAGCTACTTAAGGTACCATAAACTACACTGGTCTCACAATTTCTAAATTGAACCGATTCGATCGTTTCTATTCTAGATTATCTATTCATTTTGATGAGTCTCGCCATAGACTTCAAAATTTATTAGGAATACCAAATCCTACGTCGTTCGTCTAAAAGACAACAGACATTTAGATCAAACTATATTTCATTTTTATTTTAGTTAACCTAAACTAAGTAATGAATGGAGGAATAGTTTGGAATTAGAGGCCTTCGTTACAGAAGCCCTCCAAAATTTTATAGGTACAAATCCCTATATCTAAATTTACAGAATTGATCCACCCCTTAATTGGTAAGTGTAGCTGATCTAAACCATGATAGCTTACATACCAGGTGCATATAGGTAAGGCTTAATGTAAAATCCCAATCATAAGCCCACCTTAAAAATCCACATAATTGCATGACACATAGAACCAGAGTGGCACTGACTGGAAACCAACCAGCCAACAACCTTCGATGTGGGACCTGCAGCTCCAACGCTTGGTCTTCAACCTCCATCCAAGGGTCGCCTCCTCTGCGTCAATCGAGGGATCCCCTCTACATGCTGATTATGAAAACAATTGTTGCTGATGAAATCACCAACTCTAATCGTGGTGGAATTACTGCTGTGGAATTACCGCTGTGGAGTGTAAGACTTTGCTTTCCAAGGGATCACAGACTTTGTTTTCCAAGAGTTAACAGACTTTGTTTTCCGAGGGATTAAAAGCTTTTCGCAATGGGATTACCTCCGAACAGTATGGAATTTCCAAAACTTTATGGGATTATAATTTTTGATTTTTCTTTTCCACTTGCTGGATTACTTCAAGATCAGAGACAGTTCAAGGTTTCCTTTCGTGTTGGACCCCATCCCCAAGGACTGGCGATGGCTTCCAAAAGGGGGGAGATGTAGTGGACATGACCTTGTCCACTTTTAAGACACCTGTGTACTTTTGAACTGTCCAGTGATGACCTTTACTGACCTCTCAGTGAAGCAAGACATTTACTACAAAATCATTCATTTAGCTATAATCTGATAAATATAGTCACCAAAAGAGACTATTTCTATCTTTGATTTGATCCTAATGTGATCAAAAGAATAACTTTTGTCATTCTCATGATGGTGCTTTTAAGCTGTGTTATTCTGTGAGAGTTAAACTGTGTCCACTGCTGTGTTAAAGGGAAATATCGGGTCACAGAGACCCGACTGTTCTGTTTAGAAATAAGAAGACAGTTTAATCAGTTGTTTTTCATTGAACAAGGCTCCAGCTGCTCTGTCTTTTCCTAAACAATTTCCCTCTGCTGCTGTAACCTTGGGTTCTGATAAGACAAGTGAACTCCTCTCTTTGTGCCTGCTCTTTAAGTCTAAGCTGTGCTGAAACGCTTCAGTGAGTTGCTGGGAACTTCCAAAGAGATGTGAACTTTCCCAAGAGCTGGACACGTGTGGTCAAGAGCTAACGACCGGCGTCTTCAGCTAAGGACTGATAACAGGCTGTTATGAGTCTACTTCGAACAAGCCGAGCTCAAAACTTTGTTTATTCCCTCCTGGAATAAGTTTATCTTGAAGTCAGAGGCCTGAAGCTGACATATTCTCTGATGACCAACGCGGAAGCCAGGAGACGTTGAAACGTAAACTAAAACCAGTTTTGGACGTGCTGGGACTAAAGGACTCTGTGCATCTGAAGGCTGGTGTCTTCCCTCTTACCGGGCGGTCGTCAAAAGGTAAAGGAGCTGTTTACAAAACGTACCTGGATTTTAGCAGAAGTCGGATGAAAAGTGTCACTCTGGTCTCATGCTCAGGATAATTTTCTTCTTAAATCTTTCCTCCTATTTCTTTTCCCTCTCAACCTAAGCTGGAAACTATATTTTTAAGCTAAAAGAGCCCACAGACTAAATATGTTAACATCCAATATTTATGTCTGTTGTGTTGAATTTAAGTGTGCTGACGTATTTGAATTGAAAGAAAGTGAAATCATGTCAATCAAGTGTAATGGTGTTAATTTAGTTGATTTATTTTAAATAAATGATAGTGTCTCTTTGACATATCAAACTAAGTTAACGTGTCCATTGTCACTTAATGGCTCTGTTTATTTATCCATCATAAAGATCACAGAAATATTGGGTAAACTGAAAAAGAAGAGAATCCGTGAATTTACTATTCAATCTGAATAAGTAAATTAATTAAGGTAAAAAGGAGGTCGGTATTAAACTGACCCCCCCTTTTCCCCTTTACATTATTATGCACCATTGATCCATGCATCTGGTGCGTACATGATTACAAGCTTGCAGCCTCTTTGCCTGATCTTAGCTGAAGGAATGTTTATTCATATCAGACAATAGAGGAATAAGAAAAGGAAACCTTTCCAATGAGGATGAAGGAATTTTCCTGTTTGAAGGAATAATTGTACTAAACAATGCCAACCAAATATTGACCGAAACAAGGCTGTGTTGTTTTTATTGTTTTTTTGTTTTATTGTTGTTTTCCTTTCTTATTTTAATTTTATTTTTTATAGTTGTTTGACTGTGAAAATCACTTTGACATAACTCTGAGAACTGAATGTGTCAGTGAAGAACTGGAGACATCTCATAAATAAAAATGGATGAAGTGGATCGGTGTTGACCATGAGGCTGCAGAGCAGATGTCCTGCACAGACACCCCTTTCTGCAGAGCTGTTGAGGTTGAAATCCCCCTGGTGGAGTGAGCCCTGAGTCCTTCAGGTGGTTGAAGACCAAAAGAACTATAGGCATGTGAAATAGTTTCACATAACTAATGTGACAAACGCTGGGGAGATAAAGGCTGACCCTGTGATCGTTCCCTGAAATGTACAAACAACTGATTGGATTTATGCACCATGGATGTACGTGTTACATAACACCTGAACGTGCATACTGGGCAGAGCAGGTTAAATTGTTCCTCCTCCGTAGTTTTGTGGGGAGGAGGACAGAACCCGTCCAGCGTAGTGACTCTGGACCTGAATTAACTTGTTATGCTTTTGGGTATAAACGCATGATTTGGCCGAAGTTCTGATGAACTTCCATCTCCTTGAATTCTGAGACAAGAAGGAGCGATCGACAGACCTGACAAGTCGCTCACTCTTATAGCTGATGTCAGAGCTAATAACAAGGTTGTTTTAAATGACAGATACTGTACTTCAAAGATATCTGGTCCAAGGGCTTGAACAGATCTTTAGTTATTGCACTGAGGATAAATACTAAGTTCCACTGTGGTGCCAGGTCGTGTGTCATTGGCCTGGGCCGGCGTGCACCTTTCAGAAACCTTTTTGTTAAAGGGTGATTGAAAACAGTTCTATCATTGAAACCTTCATGACAGGAAGAGATCGCTACAGCATAAGTTTTAATTGTGCTGAAAGCTAAATTTCTGTCCAACAGCAGCTGCAGGTAGGATAAAATGCAGCCTAGGGTACATGAAGTCAGATCCACCTCTTTTTCTAGGCACCAACGCTGAAAAGCAGCTCATTTAGAAGTGTAAACAGCTGTAGTGGATTTTGCGCGTGCTCCCTGGATGGTGCATATTACGTCTTTAGAAAAAACAAAATTTTCTAAGCGTTCTCGTTCAGCGACCAGACCCAAAGGGACTGACCTATTATAGGAAAACTCCTGATTGCTTCTCCCGCCTGCAGGAGCGCATCCTCTCTCCACGGCAGCTTTCATGATTGACTCATCAGCTGTTACAGAACCGGGAACCACGGGGCGTTTGTGCTTTCTGGAGCAATCAGAATCATTGTCCAATTCTCCTCTCTCACCCTCTCCAGCAGTGCTGACAGTAGAGGGGCTGGGGGGAAGGCATAAATGAACGTTTTTGGCCATGGTTTGTGTGCAAACGCGTTCACCCCCATTGGCGGAGCATCCCGTGGGTTTAGAGAGAAGAACAGAGCGCACTGAGAGTTCTCCCGAGTGACCATCAGGTCCACCTCTGCTCTCCCTAACTTGCTCCAGATTTGTGAGATTAGATTTGGATGAAGATACCAATCCCTGTTTAGAGGGCCTCCTCTCGACATAATATCTGCTCCTCTGTTTAGAACGCCTGGGATATAAACTGCTCTGATCGAGCATAAGTGTGTGCACGCCTAGCAGAGCAGTTTCCTGGCTGTGTTCAGAAGTTGGGCTGAGTACACGCCCCCTTTGCAATTTATGTATGCTGCTACAGTTCTGTTGTCTGTATGGATCATCACGTGATGATCCTGAACCAGTGGAGCAAAATGTCTGAGAACTTTTTGTACTATGAGAAGTTCCAGTACAATTATGTGAGAAGATGTGTTGGCCGGCCACACACCTCCTATTGTTTGTGACAGGCAGGTCCCTCCCTAGCCGGAGAGGGACGTGTCTGTGAACACTGACGTGAATGATGTCACTTTTCCCAGGGAAACTCCTTCTGACAAGTTCAGGGAATTCCCCCAGTGGTTCAGATCCGCTCTCACAGATAGGGGGATGGTGATCAGATGCCATTTGTGATAAACAAGGTTGAATTTCAGTCGATTGAACCATCTTTGCAGGCGGCGCATAAACAATAACCCTAGTGGCACGACAATGTACACAGCTGATATCATTCCTAATAGTCTTATGACTGTCAGCGCTGTTACTGTTCTGAGAGGCCGGACAAACTGAAGCGGTGATGTTAGAGATTCCCTCCTCTGTTCTGACAGAACAGCTGTCATGTTCACTGAATTTAGATTCACTCTCAGGAATGTAATTTGCTATGATGAAATTATTGAGCTCTTCTCCCAATTTATGGTGAATCCCAGATGAGACACTAAAACAACTGTTTGTGTATCTGCCTCTTTTCTGGACCGAGATAACAGCAGAAGATTGTCCAGATAAAACAGGATTTTTATCCGTATCAAAATGGTTGGAGCTGCCTCCATGCATTTTGAGAACGTGCATGGGGCGAGCGCTTACCCAAAGGGTAGGCAGTTGTACTGAAAACAGGCCCCTTGAAAGGAAAAACGGAATAACTTCCTGTGTTTGTTTATCATTGGGAGGTGAAAATATGCTTCCTTCAGATCTATTGACACAAACCACTCCCCTTGCGTCACATATTCGAGAACATGTTTCACAGAGAGCATGTGAAAAGGTCATTTCATGATTTTTTTTCATTTATTTATTTAAGTTAGGACAATGCATATTAATCAACATGACAGCAGTAAGCAGTATTGTAAATATGCCGGACTTAGCACAATAGCTAATTTGCATCCGTTGTCCTAAGGCAGGTAAGAATAAGAAAAGTCCCATAAAACAAAAGAGCAGAGAAAAATACAAACATTACCTATATAGCTCATAACATAACATAAAATTACAATAAAAATATGATGCCATAAGAAAATAGACAAAGTAATCTACACATGAGTGCACTTCTGATTAGTTTTCAGCCAAAGTTTCAGAGAATTTTTAAAGCTGGAGTAGGTGCCACAGTTCCTGATGGAAACTGGCAGTGTGTTCCATGACTGCGTGCCTCTGATGGACACCACCATTTGGCCAAATTTAGTCCTGCGCCGCTGCACATCACAATCTCCTCTGGTCAGTGCTCTTGTGTTTACTGTACTTGTTTTTTTACTTATAAAATATATTAAAGGAGGAGGAGCAAGTCCATTTAAAACTTTAAAAATCAGGCAAACGTCCATAAAAATCTGATAGCTATTAAAATCCAAAATGTTGTACTTATTTATAATAATAATAATAATAATCATTTTATTTAAAAGCGCCTTTCATGACACCCAAGGACACTTAACAAACCAACACAGTGAATACAGAGCAAACATTATCAGCGACAAATTGAAATATAAAATACATAAAGGATATAAAATGGAAGATAAAAATACATTTAGTAAAGTTAATGATAAGCTAGTCTAAAGAGATGTGTTTTCAGGGCAGTCTTGAACAGAGAAAGGGAGGTGGTGTTTCGAAGGTCGGGCGGTAGAGCGTTCCAGAGGTGAGGGGCAGAGCAGGTGAAGGCCCTGCTCCCCATGGTGGAGAGGCGGGCAGAGGGTACATGGAGTTGTAGTGAAGAGGAGGACCTGAGAGAGCGTGATGGGATGGAGATTTGTAGGAGGTCAGATAGATAAGGAGGGGCAAGGTTGTGGATAGCTTTGAACGTGAGGAGTAGAATTTTGAAGATGATGCGTGATTTAACCGGGAGCCAGTGGAGCTGCTGCAGGACAGGAGTGATGTGATCATAGTAGGAGGTTTGAGTGATGACACGGGCAGCTGAGTTCTGGACCATCTGTAACTTGTGGAGAGATTTGTTGGGGAGGCCGTAGAGAAGGGAGTTGCAGTAGTCAATACGGGAAGTCACAAGACTGTGCACCAGGATGGCTGTGGAGCGGGGCGTGAGAGAAGGACGGAGACGGTTAATATTACGGAGGTGGAAATAGGCAGACCGAGTAATATTGTTGATGTGTGAAGTGAAGGAGAGAGTGGTGTCGAGGATGACACCGAGGCTCTTGACCTGAGGGGAGGGGGATAGCAGAGAGTTGTTAAGGGGGACGAGAAGATGTTCTGATTTTGAAATAGAGTTTTTGGTACCGACGAGAATGACTTCTGTTTTGTTGCTGTTTAGTTGAAGGAAATTGTTAGAAAACCAGTGATTTAGCTCGTTGAGACAGTCGGTGAGGATGGAGGGTGGGTGGGTGGAGTTTGGTTTTGATGACAAGTAGAGCTGCGTGTCATCAGCATAGCAGTGGAAATGGATGCCGTGTTTGCGGAAGATGTGGCCTAGAGGAAGGAGGTAAATGATGAAGAGGAGGGGTCCGAGGACAGAGCCTTGGGGGACACCCGTGGAGACAGGGGAAGACTGGGAACGGAAGGATTTAAGCTGAATGAATTGAGTGCGGTCAGAGAGATAGGAGGTGAACCAGTCTAACGGGGTACCTGAGATGCCAATGGAGGTTAGTCTGTTGAGGAGGATAGAATGACAGATGGTGTCGAAGGCAGAACTTAGATCAAGAAGAATGAGGATGGACAGAAGACCAGAGTCAGCAGCAAGAAGAAGGTCGTTAGTGATTTTTACTAGGGCTGTTTCGGTGCTATGGTGGGGGCGAAATCCAGATTGAAACTCTTCATAAATGTTGTTGTTGGACAGGTGAGAGTGAAGTTGACTAGCAACAGTTTTTTCAAGGATCTTGGAGATGAAGGGCAGATTGGAGATCGGACGAAGATTACTGAAGTTGGTGAAGTCAAGACCTGGTTTCTTGATGATGGGGGTGATGGCAGCAGATTTGAAGGCTGTGGGAACAGTGCCAGAGGTTAGGGAGGAGTGGATGATATTAGTGATGATAGGGAGCAGAGACGGGAGACAGGATTTAACAAGAACTGTGGGGAATGGGTCAAGTTGACAGGATGAGGACTTGGACTTGCTGATAATGTCTGCAATGTTATCAGCAGGGGGGAGGGAGAAGACAGAGAAAGGGAGGGAGGGAGGGGGGAGTTCAACAAGGATGCTGGGGGCCATTTATGATGTTGCAATAATGATACTGTATTGGCTTTTTGTCAAAAATTTTCAGTGTTTTCTTAAAAAGAGTCTTTAGGGGCTTCATGACGATCTCTGAAGTG
>JBBPBX010003422.1:20971-52068 GCA_038048925.1 Garcialebias charrua
GGGTTAAACCACCACCGAGCTGAAGTGTGGACAGGAGATTAAAAAAAAAATAAAAACTAATTCTGTAAAACTAATTTAATAACTCAACTAAATTTTGTCTAAGTTTGTATTTTCAAGGAAATAATAACTTGATCTTTAACTTTATCAATCAATCAATCACCTTTATTTCATCTTGTATAGATCTTTAATCTTGTAAAGATCTTTAACTTTAGTGATATCACTGCTAAAAACATCCCTAATTGTACTGATGCATGCTCAATAATCCAGGTAGAAAAATCTAAAAAAGCTAAGTCTGGTCCTCTGGACATTCAAAAATCCCTAATTGTAAATTTAATATTCATTTTATTTATTTATTTTTGGAAATGCATTCTTTCATACGGAGCGTAGTTTCATACCTGGAATTCCATAAAGACATGTTGAACCGTTTCAGGGAAATTGCTGGTGCACATGTCACAAAAAAGTCATGTTTCATGCTTTGCAATTATTTTAAGAGATTTATTAAGGTCTGTGTGTCCTGTTCTAATGCGAGTAAGTTCCTGTTTCTTCCTGCTTTCCTTGTACTGTATATCTTACCTTATGAATGTTGTGTAAATGTCTTCCTGTATCAGTAATGTCCCAGTTTTCCTGTCATGTTTTCTTAATATATTTCTTTATTATAATTTAACGTTCAACTTTATATAAACGTTCTATCATTTTCATCACTTCTTCCAGACCGTGTCACACGGCTCTGCTTTTTCTAACGCATGGGGCGGGTGCAGCGGACTTTTCAGCCAATCATGGTCGTTGTTCTGCATATACGTCACTCTTCTGTCACATTTAGAAAAGCACGATTGGCTGGAATTTCAAGACGCCTTCAGGGTTCACAAAAAAACTCCGACAGACAGTTGCGACAGGCTGATGGAAACCGATCACAACTACACGTTCACAGAATGGCCAAATTATCGTATTTTTGGCCTTTTTCGGGATTATTGATCGTACATCGTACAGAGGACCAAATTATCGTACAAATACGATAATTATCGTACACCTGGCAACACTGGTGACCTGCTACAGGTTGAGTGTTTCATGGCCCAGGTTGGGTAAACATTTTAGATTTTCACAAGTGAAAAATAACTTGTGGTTATTTAGGATTTTTTCAACATGAACAAAACCTTAATAAAGAATGAATAGTCTTCACTTTAGAAGGGTTCACAAATACACTTAAGTAACTACTAGCAACTGCCTTAATTAATGATGCATTGCAGGATTAATAGATAGTGAATTCAAACATTATTTAACAATTAGTACGCATTTAATACATGTGGTGAAAGCACATTAATTTGAGCATTCACAAATATAGATAGCATAGTTAATTCATGAGTTATTAAGCATGAATAAACATTGAGTACGTAGGTTTTGGAACTCATTATTCTTTATGTATAAAGCGTTAATAAGTGTGTTAATTAATAGTGTATTAAGTGTGAATCATCCTTAATTAATGATGTTTTCAATGTTAATTAAATGTTTATTAATGCTTAAATAAGGCTAAATAATGTGTAGTTATTATAAAGTGTTACCGATTTCTCTTTTCAGTTTTTTTTGTTGCTAATTTCTTTTGAAAATATACCATTAGTAGAACTAATACAAGGAGTAATATACTCACTTTAACTTCATGCTTTATAATGTAGCTGTTTTTGTGTTGTTTATATGTATATTTTTGTCTTTTTACTAGCTTTTTATACGATTGTCTACTGGGGCAGCACAGTGGCACAACTGGTAGAGCTGCTGCCTCTCAGCAAGAAGGTTGCCGGTTCAAACCCCGGTCCGGTGGCCTTTCTGGGTGGAGTTTGCATGTTCTCTCCGTGCATGCGTGGGTTTCCTCCGGGTACTCCGGTTTCCTCCCACAGACCAAAAACATGCATGTTAGGCTGATTGGTGACTCTAAATTGACCCTAGGTGTGAGTGAGAGAGTGTATGGTTGTTTGTCTCTTTTGTGTCTATGTGGCCCTGTGATGGACTTGCGACCCGTCCAGGGTGTACCCCACCCCTTGCACTGTGATTGCTGGACATAGGCACTTGCGACCCCCGTGATTCAAATTGAAAGAAGCGGGTAAAAGATAAAGGATGTATGGATGATTGTCTATTATTGTTTGTTCCTCATTTGTGTTCTGTTGAAATCAGGTCTCTCTTGTAAATGAGTCCTTGAGGCTCAATGAGACTAAGCTGTAGAAATAAGGGTTGAATGAATGTAGTATGTGAGACATCCTATGAGCCAAACAAAGCTGGCTCCAGAAGTTCTTCAAACTGTTCTTGTGCAGTTTGTGCTCAGAAGTTGTGTTGGAGGTCAGTCTCAGCTACCACCACACCATATTTTAGGTCAGTTTCTCCAAAGGTGTTGTATGTCCACTGATTAATTTCTTCAAGATGTTATCTTCATATATTTTTGCTATCAGACAAACAAATGAACACACAAACCCCAGCAATCACATAACCAGCTTTTCTTTAGATGTAACAAGCTTCAAATCCTGTGTTTTCCTATTAAAAAAACTAAATTGTTAATTATGTTCTTCTTCTGTGTGTAATTGTAGGGTCCAACTGGACCCAAAGGAGGTCCTGGTGTTTCAGGACCTCCTGGTCCACCTGGTCCACCAGGGCCTGTGGTAAGAATCAGCTCTACCCCATTACTGGTTTATTATTACTGTGGTCATCCTGTCTTATATTTACATAGTGAAGCACCACACATTTATTGGTAGGCTTTAAATATTTTATTGTGTGCCTGAATGCAGTAGCTAGCTACCTGCTAGCTACTTTTGGTGATCCTACTCCTGACTGTCAACTTTGGCTGATGCAGTTAAAATGAGTTAACTGTGCCTCCAAATCTTCTCATTTCATCAAAATCTTCATGTAAAGCTACGCCAGCAGTCTGCAAGTGGTGGCTCTGGCACCACGTGCGGCTCTTTGGTCTTTTTAATTACAGTTGAGGAGACTAGTTTGGAAGCTATCCTGTCCATTTTTTGTACATGAAGTTTCTGTAACAAAATGATACTTGTAATACAAAGAGCTCAAAAATCAGTTTGTGCTCAAAGTATTTTTATCCCATTAACTTTAATGTGACTTCAACCTGGACCAGAAGCAGACTTTAACAATCCACAGACAATAGTCTGTGGCAGGTGTGATATTTCCACAATGTTCATGCATCATGCCAAAGTTGACCAAATGGATAACTTTCTGTTCTGCATCTGAAATCACAACTCTGTTATACTTTCTGTCTCTGCCTAAACACACTACGATCATCCCTGATCTACAAAATCCTTGTGTGGTGATGATGCATGTGGTGTTTTCTAATAACACATTCCTTAAAATTGAAGGTTTTGGGGATGTGGGGTACTTCTGAGGACATCTAAACCCGTTGTTTTAGATGTCCATCTGCTGTGTTTTAGGGACCACCCGGTGCCAACACTGAGGGGAGTGGGGAAACTGTGAGTCTTTTACTGTCTGCCAAATGTTTCTTGACTGCATGACAATGGGAGTGGTGAATAACAAAGAGACTGTGCGGCGAACGTGCTTGTTGTGTATCTGACCGTGTACATGCCCACAGTGTCCCGCTGCCTGTCCTGCTGGACCTCGAGGACTGGCTGGGCTGCCAGGGATGAAGGTGAGCCATGTGAACAATCCACATCAGCATCTCCACAAGGGTTTCTGTTTTAGGTTTACTTCCCTTACAGGAAAAAACTAAACAAAATATACATTTATGACATTCTCCACATGTGGAAAACCATGTGACCATATGGGATCAAACAGCCATCTCAAAACTGTTCTAAAATAAGTCAGCAAACATGCTAAACATGTTTTTCACATGTAATAACTGCATGTGATGTTAATCTGGTTTTACTATAAGTAAAACAAAATATACACAAACACATACTGTATCAAAAAAGCTAAGTCTGGTCCTCTGAACATTCAAAAAACAAAACAAAGTAAAAAGAATTGTAGAAACGTTTCGTCTTTCGTCCGAGAGACTTCCTCAGTCCGAGGTGCTGTATTCAGCTCAGTCTTATAAATAGCACCCTCTCACAGTGTTACGCAACCAGTTGGCTGATGACAGCCCAAACCAGCTGCTCACATGATCAAGGAGGACCATTAGTCTAACGATGGATCGTTAGCAGTCCAGAGGACCAGACTTAGCTTTTTTAGATTTTTCTACCTGGATTATTGAGCATGCATCAGGGTATACTGTATATCATTTTACACATACATTATACACATAAACACATATACACACATACATTTGTATTCATTCATTCATTCAACCTTTATTTATACAGGCTAGCCTCGTTGAGTCACGGGGACTCATTTACAAGAGGGACCTGTCTCACTCACACCAAACAACCATCCACTCTCACACTCACACCTAGGGTCAATTTAGAGTCACCAATCAGCCTAACAAGCATGTTTTTTGGTCTGTGGGAGGAAACCGGAGTACCCGGAGGAAACCCACGCATGCACGGGGAGAACATGCAAACTCCACCCAGAAAGGCCCCGGACCGGGATTTGAACCGGCAACCTTCTCGCTGAGAGGCAGCAGCTCTACCAGTTGTGCCAGTTGTATACACATATACACACATATATACATACACATATACACATATATACCGTACATACACATATACACATACACATATGCACATACACATATACACATACACACCATACCATTTTATTTATAGAGCACTTAAAACAGCAACAAGGCCAACCAAAGTGCTGTACAAACAACAAACAACACACACAATGAAGTACAAAAAATAGACATAAAAACATTGCAGATAATAAATAAAATGACCAAACACAGATCAGCTATATATACATACACATATATACACATATACACATACACATATATACATATATACATACACATAAACAGACATATGTTCAGTGTCAGGAGGGCTGTGATGAGTCTTATATCGGGGAAACTAAACAGCCACTGGCCAAAAGGATGGCCCAGCACAGAAGATCAACATCATCAGGTCAGGACTCTGCGGTCTACACTCATCTCCAGGCCAGCGGTCACTCTTTCAGGGATGAAGATGTTCACATCCTTGATAGAGAGGAACAATGGTTTGAGAGAGGAGTGAAGGCCCAGATATAGCTCTGCGTACGGCCTGTACGCCGCTCTACGCCCGCGTTCTGTGCGCGCACGTTCACAAGCACAGCTCTGTGTTCGTTCTCGCGCTAATGCTCGCGTTTTCGCTCCAAATTCTTGACGTCATTTGAGCAACAGCAGGGCGGAGCATTTACCTACGGGACAAATTGAGGTCGCTGATTGGTCATTTGCTGACACGCCTACGGAATTGATTGACAGGTCGGTGGGGGGGAAAGGCATTTCACACAGCTTCTGCCGCTGCGTTATTCTTTGTTTATATGTTAATAAAAAGTTCTAAAAAATAAAATAAAAACAGGGAGCGCTGGTCCAGCACACCAGAACACCAGGAAATATTTAGAACCTTGCGCAGCCACGTTGGACATGAGTTTAATTTGCTCGTGACAAATTCATTCATTTCTCATAATTTCAGTCATGGAGTCAGCGGAGGAGGAAGCGGTCACTTGATTTTTGGCAAAAAAAACAAAAGAAAAGTCCAGATCAGGGATGAAGAAGGGGAATTTAATATATTTGTGTCTCATACAAAACAGTCCGGCGCCAGGCAGTTTATTGTGAGACAACGCGCCTCGCATATGCGGTCGTAAAATTTGAGCTTTGCGCGTACATGCCCTACGGGGCTAGGCTTGTGCCTCTGCGTACATACGGCGTACAGCGGCGTACTGCAGTATGCAGAGCTATATCTGGGCCTTAAAGGAGGCCATCTTTGTGAAAAGAAACCGTCCATCATTAAACAGGGGTGGAGGCCTCTTGGTTCAACTGTCCCCCTCTTACAATGCTGTTATTGCTAGTATCACTCAGCCCCCTGTGAATAGCAAACAACCATCAGGGTGCTAACGATCCATCATTAGGCTGATGGTCCTCCTTGATCATGTGAGCAGCTGGTTATGGCTGTCAGCAGAAAACTGGTTGATCCACTATGAGAGGGTGCTATTTATAAGGCCCTGTTTACACGGACACAGTGGGAGGAAACAGAGATTTTAGGTATGTTAATTAGAGGAAAAGATTTGCATTGCGAATTCTGTGTGTATGACATCCCCCGCCCTCATGAATTCACTGTAGTTACCATTCCGGGCCATTAGATGGCGCTGTGCATGTTTGAACCTTCACTAATGTGCATGCGTGCTGCCTTGGTCTGTTTTCCTCTGTGGCTAAAAGTTCAGCTAACAACCAGTTGTTGTCAACAAGTTAACAACAAGTTAAAGCTGGAATTTGGATAAGAGTCGACAGATTTGACACCAAGTGGGACTGCTTCATCTAACAAGCTGCACACCAGTTGCTGAGTGGACCTGATCCGAGTGATGATGTCGGACTTTAGTCCGTGATAAGTCAGCTGATTTACAGCAGGTAAACAATGTTGTTAATAATGTTTGCTTGTGTTTACTTTGATCACACAACAACCAACTGAGTTTTTTTTCTTTCTGCGAGGTTGAGGAGCTGTCCTACCAAACGGACCGATTCGGATGGGACTATCCACCAGGATGAAAACAGAGCAGAGTCCAGTTCATAACAGCTTGGTTAACGTGTTTTTAAAAGTGTTCAATTTCATTCTCAGTGTTTGTGTGACATACAGTTTGTGGTGTTGAATAAATAAATAAACAAATAAACCAGGTGTCTTCATTCTCAACTTTAAATAACACGCAGCATGTTATGCATCGTTTAAATAACGTAACGAGTCCAGACAGCTTCATTTAGCTCAGCTAAATTTATATATCTCCCACGCTAACATAAATATTGTTTATTATTGTTAAACTGTTATTATTTAGCAGATAGTACGTTATAGTGCAGAGCAACGTGTGTACCACCGGCTGTCCGCGCATGCGTGCGCTTGTGGCTCAAACAAAAGCTCAGCGGGAGATGTTTATGTTATCAGCGGGGGGTCAGCGAAAAGCTCCACTCTGGAAGGTGGGTTCCGAAACCTTCATATTCAAAGAGGGGGGCCAGTGGTGTCGTGTAAATGATCAGCAGAACCGCAGAGAGAAAGGAGCGGTTTCACTCAAAATATGCGCCGTGTAAACGACCCCTAAGACTGAGCTGAATACAGCATATCAGACTGAGGAGGTCTTTCGGACGAAAGATGAAACATTTCTACAATTTTTATTTTTTATTTGTTTGTTTTTTATATTTTTGAGAGGACCAGACCTAACCTTTTAAAGATATTATTTATAGTTTTTAAATTGTGTGAGTTCAGAGTATATTGTTATAAGTAGTTAAGAGTGTAGTATTATATATAGTATAGAATTAAAAGTATAGTTTCTTCAAATGATTTGGGTGGCTGAGGTGGTCATGCCCACCACTTGCCACCTGCTGGCTGCACCATTGCACCTGGTGGTGGATAAAATTGCTCCCTCCACTGGACAGAATCTGTCACTCATGCCTAGGACAGTAAAAAAAAAGTTCTATCTTTCTTCTTATACACTGTATAACTTTTCACTTGAATAACTCGCACCTAACGTTTTATTGCATTTCTTGTTCTATTCCTGTCCAGAAAAACACTTGTCTTCAAAACTACAAACATTCACTATTCAAATCCCTAAGCAACAGGGTGTTGTACATCGACGTACTGTTCTTCTAGTGAAAAACTTTCAAGAGTCCTTTGCTGATAAATGTGGAAAAGTTTGAAATTTGATTTTAATATTTTCTAGATCTGGAAAATATAATCCAAGGAAAACAAAGGAAAAGCATTAGTAACAAAAAAGGTTAAATCATGTCATCTGGACCAGTTTTTTAAGTGAGAAATGTTTTGTCCCTCACCCAGAGGACTTCATCAGTCTACGACCTGTCAACCAGATCTGTCCCATATGTCGCCTTCGCTGGTGTGTTTCAAGACAATCTCCTGTTGGAATCTCAGAATTAGGCTTTTAACACATGAAAAACGCGTGTTAGTGTTAGCATCAGTGTTTCCAGACTAAAGTGAATTCTCTGTAAATATAAATACATGTATTAAACTTTCTAAAATTTGTTAAAACAACAAAAGGTATTTTTATGTCAAAAAACATATTATGGTGACTACAGTGTATACTTTTAACATTTAAATTGCTCTAGAATCTGAACTAGAGACTATATTTTTTTGTTGCTGGACTGTGTTTTTATATTAGTAATACCAACAAGAAAAAAAACATTATAATTGTTTAGTTGACAAGCATAAACAGGCTCATGAATTAAGGCTTTAATAATAGCATATTTTACTCAGATTTTCAAGATGGGAAGGATTCATCAAATTCTTATCCAAAAGATTTTGTCTTTCCAAAAATACTTTTTTTTATTTTTATTTCAAATAATACTGATGTTTTCCTCATATTAACCTTCAGGGCCATATGGGAGTTCCAGGTGAGCCTGGAAAAGATGGAAAACCTGGAGACAAGGTATGTATTTGAACCGTGCTCCACTGATCTTTTCAAAGAAACTATTGCAAAAAATGTTTAATCATGTTTAATGTTTAATATTTAATTATGTCTAAAGAGCAATTAAATCCCATTAATCTGTTTTTCTTTACATTAAACAAAGCATTTTTTAAATTATTTTGCTTTACCCAGGGAGATGCTGGAGAACCAGGCTCTCAGGGAGCACCGGGTCACATCGGTGATGATGTAGGAAACTATTGCTCACAATATAAATATTAAAAATGTTTTTGTCTCAAAATTATAAATATATTCAACCAGAACATCTGTACTGTAGGGACAAAGAGGTCCAATTGGATTTCCAGGAACCCCTGGAGAGAAAGGAGACAGAGTAAGTTTTCCACTGATTGATTTTTACTGGATTTGGTGACAAATTCTGACTCCCTCCATGTTTGCAGGGTCCACCTGGTTACAATGGGGCTCCTGGTCCCACCGGCCCACCTGGAGCTCCTGTAAGCAGTCAGATGTCTTTGGGTTTCTATCTCTTGCAGCTTTTACTCCTGTACGGAAATGATCAGGAACTGATAGATTTCTCTGTCTCAGGGTGTGGAGGGAATTCGTGGTCGCCTGGGTTTGCCAGGGTCTAAGGGGGACAATGTAAGTAATAATAATAATAATAATAATGAATTTAATTTATAACGCACTTTTCACTAACAAAAATCTCAAAGTGCTACAAAGTGCAAAAGAAATCAAAGATCTAATAAAAACAAGTGATAAAACAAGTAAAATCAACAATAATATCAACAAAATCAAAGTTAAATATAAGTCCTAAATATTTGATTAGTCTTCATTATGTAGCTAAACTATTTACATTTGCATATTTGCTTTATGTTAATTAGGGAGCTGTGGGACCTCAAGGATTGCAAGGTGTTCCTGGGGAGAAGGGTGATTCTGTAAGTATTAGAGCACAGTCTTTTTTTTTAAAACTCATTTGTTCTTAGCATGTGCTTTTCTAATTGTATGATATGGGCTCACAGGGAGAACCTGGCAAAGACGGCGCAGATGGACTTTCTGGAGCTGAAGGTGAAAAGGTAATCTCTCAAATACAAACAGGCTATTTTAAACTATTTTTGAACAATGTCATCTTCAATACACCACAATCTGATGAATGATAGAACTGGGCATAAATTATGGTAATAGGAGCTTTAAAGGGGACCACACATGCAAAATTCACTTTTTAATGTTTTTTTTTACTCAACTTTGGGTATTTACTTCATAAAAAAACAGTCCTTGTGCCAAAAAAATGCACCCAGTGGTTTATTTACTCTAAGTAGATTTATTTTACTGTGATACAAACGGTTCGTTTTAAAATACGCTCGCATGTGACGTCACAAGCGAGAGGACAACCCACCACAACCTGAGTCCAGCCCCTCAACTAGCAACCCCTGGTTAGGCAACTAACTGTTACTAATGACAATATTGTACAACTCAACTACTTTTTCTTCTTTATTTAACTTTATTTTAATAAGAATGTTGTCCAGCCTTCTTTTTAGAAGTACAAGTATTATTTTATTTGTTACTTTTTAATTTGTGCTTTCAAATTGGAGCTCAGATGTGGTGTGATGTCTTCACCTCTTTCAAAGTGTCAAGAACAACAGAGCTTTTATTTTGTGAAACAACCATATTGCTTTTATTCAGCTGTTCCCTCTTCAAGATTCAAGGTTCTTTGTCATTCACATCATGTTGTACATGAGGTGGAACAAAACTATGTACACAGCGTCCCAGTTACAGCCAACAAAATTACAAATTGTAATGAAAAACAGTAATAGGATCCAAGAACTAAGAATACACTGAGCACTAATAGTATAAAACAATGTGCCAAACAACAGCAGCACAGACATGAGTCTGTAGTCGTGTTTCCATCAAGGTTTCTTGATGCGCATTTTGAAGTATCGCATCAGAAAAGCTGAATGGAAACGGCAAAATACGAATTTACTTCCTCAAATTCTCAAAAAAGTTGATACGCTCGCTTGAGGTGGTTTTTCGAATCAGAGCCGATGCGCAAAACGAGAGATGGAAACAGATTTGCCGACTCAGTTCTGATGTAGCGAACATTTATGTCACGTGACTTTGTCTACGGACAACATGTAACATCCCTAAAACTAGTTGGCATGACAGAATAAATACAACTTGCCCGATAGCAACAAATACCTGAAATATTCTCTCCATTTTGCCGAGATGTGTGGTCGGGTTCTGTTTTCAACCGCTACTTCCTGTTTACTGTAGACATGCGTAACGCTGACGTCTGACGTAATGACGCTGACGTCTGATGTAATGCCGCTTTGCGTGGCCTGGTGGATGTGCTTCAAGCCAGTTGATGGAAACACTTCTGATTCGCATTAATTTTTATTTACATTTTTGCGAAATTTCAAAAATTCGCTCAAAATTCGAATTGAAAATAGATGGAAACACGGTTTGTGTGAGCAGAGCAGGACTAATGAACACAGCAATATGAAATAAATCAGCAGCATGCAGTCAGCAGCACATACCAACAACCAAGTGGCATTACAGTCATTTTCTTCCCCACAGTGATTATGTAAGGATCTGGTTTTGAACCCATGAATGCAGGGAGGACTCGGATATGGCAGAAAAAACTTACATGAATACAAGGTCATGAAGGGAGACAAAAACCAGGACTTGGTGCAGGACATGAAAAGGAGCCTTCATGAAGAAATGACCAGATACCAGACAACACAACACACTGACTTAAATACACCAACACTGACAAGACAAATGACAAACAGCAGGGAGGAAAACAGGTGAAGAAACCTGGAACTTAATGAGGGAGCAGTAACATTGACCGACCACACGATGAAGGCAAAACACTAGGAACAGAAAAGGATAAACACAAAAATTACAGACAAGAGGACAGATTATGGCAGAACACAAAAGGAAATAAATACAAGATAAACACAAAGAAAACAGATGAAAATGGCAGACTACGACCGATTATACTGGTTAGAGATTCATGAGTCTAACAGCCTTAGGGTAGAAGCTGTTCCTCAGCCTAGTAGTTCTGCACTTAAGGCTCCTTAACCTTCTGCCTGAGGGGAGTGGGGCAAAAAGTGTGTGTGCTGGGGTCTTCACAGGGGTCCACAGGGGTCATCACAGCGAGACATCTTCCTCCATCTCACTCTGTCCTCTGCATCCTCTGTCCTCACTCCAACTACCTCCATGTCCTCTCTAACTGCATCCATATATCTCCTCTTTGTCTTTTTCTTGGCAGCTGCATTTCTAACATCCTTCTACCAATATACCCACTGTCCCTCTTCTGGACATGTCCAAACTATCTCTGTGTGTCCTCTCTAACTATCTCCCAGGGTTTCAACCTGTGCTGTACCTCTGATGATCTCATTCCTAATCTTATCCATCCTTGTCACTCCCAAAAGAGAAACTCACCATCTTCATTTCTGTCTGTTGATCCTAAATACAGAAAGCCATTCACCTTTGTGACCACTGCTCCTTGTAGACTCACTGTTCCACCTGCCAGCCCCCATCATACACATGTACTTAGTCTGTCTTGCTACCTTTGTTCCACGTCGTGTCAGCAGGCCAATGAGCGCTCCGAAATGCATGCTGTGATCAGTACAAATGTAAATGTTTGATAACAAGGCTGATCTTATTGTTCATAATTGATAGAATAAATAATTTGATGTGATACTCATAATGTGTCTGTCTAAACATGAATAAAATAGTTGCATGCAATATGAATTTATTCCACAGGGAGAACCAGGTGCACCAGGAGGTGTTGGTATCAGAGGGATTGTTGGGATTCCAGTAAGTCCAACTTAATTTTCTTTCACCATTACAATCTTCATCTCAGTTGTATCATGTTCTAATAATGACTTTCATAGTTAATCTTCCATGCAAAACCATTGAAAAGAAGATAAACTCACTCCATCAATCCATCCGTTCAATCAACAAACCAACCAACCTACACAACCAACCAAACAGCCACATTTCAAAATATTCACGGGGTCATCTGGCTGTTCAAAACTGGCTCCTTTAAACATGTTTCAATTTTGATCACAAACACTTAAAATTCATATGAGATTGCAATTGAAATGGTGCCTTTTTTCAGCAATATTGAGGCTCCAACCATCTATAGGCCATAGATGATTATTTTTTGTAGAGCAGCGTCTACGCCAAGCTGTCCTGAAGAACAAAGCTACTCACACTATCCTTTGCCACCATATGGGAAAAAGAACATTTCAGTTGCTTGTATCCAGGATCTCTTTCTTTCTGTTGTGATCTACTGTAATCTCATGACCTTAGGTAAGAGCTGAAACATACAAATGTAGACCAGTGTATTGAGAGCTTCACTGAAAGAGACAAGCTCTCAATACACTAGTCTCTATCATCTTAACCACCCCAGCAAAGGTCATGGCTTGAAGATCAACATCTAAGAGAACATCATCCACGCAGCAAAGAGCTAAGCCTTGAGATTCTGGTCATGAACATGGTCAAATACAAAAGTCATCCCTGGCTGCCTTCAGAAAACAAACTTGAATTTGTAATAAAAATACAGATGAGCATGCATCAGGGTAATACAGATGTACTCCTGCTTTGATTAAGCAAGTGCCAGATAGCCCTTAAAGGTGACTCGGGCACATCGTACTTCATGACTATGCCCCAAAAATCTGATTGAACAATCAAACTAGCATGATCCTTTTAGGAGCTCAGCAAGGCTAAAAATATGGTCCACTTGTCCTAACCTGGATGAAAGCCTCGCTCATCCTCCTGATTCTAACAAATAAAGCGAAACCTTACTTCCACACCCTGGGATACATTTTCCCCAGGAAGCTGATCTGTGTGATCATTTGATAATTGGAACACCTTCTCCTGCTCCACTCATAAAACAGTTGTGGCAATCAGTCTGGTCTGTGACCCCATTGTCCTGGTTCTTCACATGTTAACCACAAAAACACCACAGTACCCAAAGTCTTTAGTGTCTCTGGATGGATCTTGTTCACTCCTGGTGCCATATTGTTGGAAATCTTTTTGACTACTATAGTAACCTCTGCCAAGGTAATGGACTTGCTTTTCCTCAATGCCATACACTCTGCTTCCTAAATGATGGACATAGTGGATGGGGTGAAGAGGTCCTCAAAGTACTGTATGTCTTCCATTACTCAACAATATCCTAAGTCTAAGTCAGCAGTTTCCCAACCAAACCATAACTTTTTTCAGGGTGGCTGAATGTCCTCATTCCTGCATTCCTGTCACTTCCAAGTTTTGAACAAAATTGTTGTGACTCAACTCCATTACTGTTTTCCATGTGTCAGTTCTCATTTTTTATAATAAATAAATAAAAATAAGAAAATGCAATGTTTAATTTGTTTTTAAATTTGACATGTTGTTCATAGGGACTTCCAGGAAAGCAGGGAGTAGTGGGACCCCCTGGAGAAAAGGTAATTGAATGACTCTCCCATGTAATGAAGCATGTCCCTTTGTCATAGTTGTTACCTCTACAACTTTTTCCAGTCTCCAGCTTTGAAGTTTGAGTTTATAAAGGTAGAGACAATTGTGAATATAATACAGTTTCTGTTGTGTATTTAGGGTGAGACTGGCAATGAGGGACCCACTGGGCCAGTTGGACTTCCTGGGAAAACTGTGAGACACCTTTCCTCACACAATCATAACGTTAGCCTAAGTAACTGTTATTTTAAACAAGCCAATCTACTCTTTTCTATTCATAAAGGGGGAGCCTGGAAAAGATGGAGTTGATGGAAAAACTGGAGAACAAGGGACCACTGTGGGTTTGTCTTTCACTTGTCAATTGTTATATCCTGTTTTTTGTTGGTTTTAATAAGTCATGCCTATGCAGCTTTATACATGTTTTAAGTGAACATATATTGTTTAATGGATTTTAAAACTGTGAGTAACTCTAATTTCAATATGCAGGGTGATACAGGAAAACAAGGGCCAGCGGGGCCAACAGGTCCACCAGGACAGCAGGTAAGGATTAAGTTTCCTCTTTGGACCCTTCGTGGAACAGTTCTCTGAATGTCACGATGATGAATAAACCCAAACAAGTGATGAAAAGTGTCTGTGCTGAGTCAACACAAGTGCTGCAGCTAAAGTTCAGTGTAGAATAGATTTTTATTGCCAGGTTTAAAAGGATATTAAAATTGATCTTGGCTGTAAAGGATGAAGTGTTTTGATGAATAAAGGCCAGCACAGTTGGTATAGCCCTCACCTCTCAGCAAGGAGATTGCTGGATTGAGTCCTAGCTGGGACATTTCTAGGTCGAAAACCCAAAAACATTAAATGTTAGGCTAATTGGTAACTCTAAACTGGAGTGAATAGTTGTTTGTCTTGTATATCCCTGTGTGTCCCCACCTCTCACACATTAACTACTGGACATGACCCCCAGCATCTCGAAAAGGAAGAACCAGGTAAAGATAATAGATGGATAGATAGAACATTTTTAGTAATGACATTAGTCGTTGAGAATGAAGTATGGAGAAAAGACACAAGGTTTTGTCTGGGCTAATGGCTAGCTAAATACAGGCCCAGTTCTACGTTATCTTTGTTCATGGTTTAAAATGTGTTTTCAAAAACAACATAGTGTGAAACCATAAATGGGCCAATGTTAAACATTTACACCATTGCATGACACAATTTGTTTGGTTTGCTGCAGTCTTCTCAGCCAACCCAGAACTTAGCACTTTGAGATTTTTATTAATGAAAAGTGCGGTATAATTTTAATTCATTATTATTATTATTAGAACAGTCTCTTTTTTTTTTTTTCATTCATTCAACCTTTATTTCTACAGGTTAGTCTCACTGAGTCTCGATGACTCATTTACATGAGAGACCTATTTTTAACAAAGACTGATGACAGCAGACAGCAGTAGACAATCATAAAAGAAAGCATAAAAATTTAGAAGAATAAATGAAAGAAAAATGTTGCTATGTTATATTTTATATTTATTTTACTAGTTATTAGCCTAGTATGGATAAAGACTTGCCCGTTTTTTTCCCCCTCCATGCTCTGACTGATGTCATGGCTGAAAATAACTATTACTTAAACAATTACAAGACTATTCCTTTATTAACTTCATCTCTTGTGGGGCGGCTGTGGCTGAATGGTTAGAGCAGTCATCCTCCAATGCAAGAGTTGGGGGGTTCGATTCCACCAGCAGTCACATGCCAAAGTGTCCCTTGGTAAGACACTGAACCCTTCATTGCCTCTGATGTGTGTCCCATCAGTGTATGAATGAGATAAAGCTCTGATTATTCTTTGTAGTAGAGTGATGTATGAATGGGTCAATGAGGCACAGGTTGTGTTGTAAAGAGCTTTGAGTATCTTGATAAGATAGAAAGGTGCTATATAAGTACAGTCCATTTACCATTTTTGTCTGTGACAATGTAGAAGAGGCTACCACTGATCAGGAATTACTTTTAGTTTAATTTGTAGTCAACCATACAAGGGACTAAAAAACATAGCACCTAAATAGGAAAGTGATTTTGTGTTACAACGCTCACATAATTTAGAAATGTTGAAACAAATCTAGCACAATTATTTCAGCTACACCTTTGCACAATTTATTTTTCATTAATTCAACATTTATTTATACATGTTAGTTTCGTTCAGCCACAAGCACTCAATTATAAGAGACCTGTAATATCAGAGTAATTTCACGTGAAATAGTTATCCAGTCATTTTCTCATTATTCTTGTATTTAAAGGGTGTCAAAGGGGATAAAGGTAGCACTGGAGCCAAAGGAATAAAGGGCCATACTGGGCAGAAAGGTGATCAGGTGAGACTAAAATAACATTTCTGACATTAAACTGAAATACTTCTCAACAGAAAAAAGGAAAACATCAGCAAATAAACAATCATTTCCACATGACATTTAGGGACACATTGGACCAGCAGGACATAAAGGCAGTCAGGTAAGACTCCATATGACTGACCTCTCACACCTTTAGTTTATTAATCACACACTCACCATGTCCCTGTTCTTATACAGGGGGACCCAGGTCTGGCAGGAGACTCGGGAGTCAAAGGAGATCAGGTATTCAACAACACGTATTGACTCACTAATATAAAAATGCAGTCATGGAAATAAAAAGGAGCACTTTTTATTTCCATGTTTTGAGACAAAATAAAAATGATCTTGTGTTTGCTATTCTCTAAGATCTTTCAAATCTAAATTGTGAAAAAAAAAACATCCACACAGCAAACAACATGGAAAAGTTGTGTGAAAAACCAATTGCAGTGTTTTGTTGTAGATTAGCTGCTGTGATGGGATTGTTAAACCCAGTTTGGTCCAAGCTTCGGCTGTTGGACAGATGTCCTCATATTTGTTTGTTTGTTTGTTTATTTATTCATTTCATTTCCATTAAAACAATACAAATTTCAAGAGAAAAAAATATAAAATACCTATAAAATGAAAGGCGGCAGAAGAAGAATTAAATCTTATCATTTCTGCCCCTTCTTAACAAAATCAATTCAAACAATCAATTCAAGCAATAATCACAAATAATACAACAAAACCCAAAACACATCACAATTATTCTTTATAGTTTTCGCTAATATTAACTAACTTAAATGTATCTCGTCAGCATTATATTCTTTATCCTTTTCTTAAATACAAATAATGATTCCTCATTTTTAATATCATTATTCAAACCATTCCATAAATCAATTCCCCTCATTAAAGTAGACCTACCCCGCAAACTTGTTCTAAACTTTGGCTTAACAAAAATATCAGTTCCTTTTAAATTATAGCAACTGCTCCTTTTTACAAAATACTCTTGTACATTCAATGGTAAATTGTGATTCTGAGCCCTGTACATTAGTAATAGAATAAAGTAGTCCACCAAATCATAAAACTTGAGTAATTTCAGTTGATGAAATAAAATACTTGAAGGATGACAATAATCTTTTCTTAAGATAATTCGTACAGCTCTTTTTTGTAAAAAAAAAATAGATTTGGTTGCAGTTTT
The DNA here is from genome assembly GCA_038048925.1 of Garcialebias charrua. Classification (NCBI taxonomy): domain Eukaryota; kingdom Metazoa; phylum Chordata; class Actinopteri; order Cyprinodontiformes; family Rivulidae; genus Garcialebias; species Garcialebias charrua. The sequence continues at coordinate 38,468 of JBBPBX010003422.1, forward strand.
ACAATATTTGTCTCTAGTAGTCTTTGGTCTACAGAGGAGTTCATTGTCCGCTCATGAACTGTAAGAAGTCCAAGCCTTCTTATTGCAAAACAAACCCATACCTTAAACCCTCCACCACTGTCCTTGGCAGATTATATGAAATGTTTGAGCTGATTTTCTGTTTGGTTTTTGCCAGACATGCTGCTGTGCAACATTTCCACTTTGGTCTTTCATCCAAAGTCTTGTGATTCATTCAGATGAGACTTTGCAAACCCAAGTCCTGCTGCCATGTTGGTTTAAAATAGATTTTCTCTAGCAACCCTTTCAAGCAAACCATAGTTTAGTGTTTTTCTAATTGCCCTGACATTAGTTGTAACCTTTAACCTGTTAAAAAAAGGCCTGTAAAATCAGAGAAGCAGCTCTCAAGTATTTATTTTTTCTATCTCTGAGCATTACACAGTTTGATCTTGGGGTGAATTTACTAGGATGTCCACTACAGTACTGTGAAAATTGATGGTTGCATGAAAGACTTTTCGCTCTGTAGAAAGGTGGACTTAAAATAATTTAGACAACCACCATTTATTCTATGAATTGATGAGCAGCAAAAGTTGCATCTATAAGGTCATTGCTGATGCCGTTCCTTCTTGGCATCGTGTTAACACACACCTGTATTCTACAGAGCAGCAAAGTGACAATGACAATGTAATGGCATGTAATGTAATCCTCTGCATGTTGCTGTATACTTACCGTACATATAGGGTATAAAAGGTTAGATTTGAAAAGGTCAACGTTTTATTGTCCTGATCCTTAAAACCCTAGATATGAAAGACAGTAGTTTTTTTTTTACTCCCATCACTGTAAAATATTTGTAAGGATAACCAATTGTCTGTGAAAGAAGACAATTTCTGTTTTTGTGTGTTTTAGGGTCCTCCTGGTGTTTCTGGAATCAAAGGAGAGGTATTCAAAAATTTCTGATTTAAGTGGTTTGTCTTCTGTATTCACACAAAAGAATGTACAATAACTTTAACATTTTACAAAATTAACTCAACACAACGTTAGTACAGACTGTGAGTAAAAAAGTACCACAAGGACAAGAAGTCCTGACAGTTGAAGAGAGCAACTAGTAAAGTATCGACCACTGCATTTTACTGTCACTGCCAGCGGGGAGAAAAGGGAAACAGAGGAGCTACAGGAGCTGATGGCAGACCTGGACAACCTGGACATGAAGGTGCAACGGGTCCCATGGGAGCTCGCGGAATGGAGGGAGAACCAGGTCTTGCTGGACCACCAGGCCCCAGAGGGTTACCTGTAAGTCATACTTAATGACTAATATCCACATGAGCTGATCACTACTAGCCTTTAGAGCTACACTGTAAATTGACACACAGAGGGCAGAAATGGCCTCTTTTTTCATCCTATGATTTACGAGTTCATTAAGAACTCGTTTTTTTACAACTTCTGGTTAGGATTTTAATTACCACACCATTTTATTTACAGAGTACTTAAAACAGCAACAAGGCCAACCACAGTGACAAACAAACAACAGGCAGCACACACAAGTACAAAAAAATAGACATAAAATCATTGCAGATAATAAATAAAACGACCAAACACAGATCAGCTGGTGTTGAAAGCAACAGAATAGTAGTGGGTCTTTAAACGGGATTTGAAACCCGAGAGGGGGAGGGCCTGTCTGACAAGCAGAGGTAACTCGTTCCAAAGTCTTGGGCCTGCTACAGAGAACGCCCTGTCACCTCTCCTTTTTGGTCTGCCTCACAAATTAACCCGTAAGCTTCAATTGGTTCAAAACTCAGCTGCCTCCATCATTACCAAAACCCCCTCATTCCACCACATCACCCCAGTTTTGCAGCAACTCCACTGGCTTCCAGTCACATTCAGAATTCAATTTAAAATCCTGTTATACACTTTCAAGGCTATTCATAGCCTCGCCCCTCCTTACCTGTCTGATCTCCTGCACATTACCACCCATTCACGCTCCCTTCGTTCTTCCTCTTCCATCCACCTCAACGTGCCTCTTGTCCGCCTCAGCACCATGGGACACAGAGCCTTTTCTCACTCTGCTCCCCAACTCTGGAACGCTCTTCCCCCAGACATCCGTAACATTGACTGCCTTCTGACCTTCAAATCAAAACTCAAAACTAATCTGTTCAAGCTAGCCTTCTCACTTTAATTTTTTTATTTTCTTTTTATATAGTTATTTTATATTGTTTATGTTGTGTTTTTAATATTGTGAAGTGTCCTTGGGTGTTTTGAAAGGTGCTACCAAATAAAATGAATTATTGTTATTATTATTAAGACGAGTTCCTGGAACTGTGAGAAGTAACTGCTCCGCTGACCTCAGAGAACGTGGTGGGACATACAGGTGTAGCAAATCAGAGAGATGGTGGGGGGACTGTTCAGTGATTTGTAGACATACAAGATAATTTTGAACTGGATTCGAAGGTGAACCAGTAGCCAGTGCAGGGAGGCCAAGACTGGTGTAATGTGCTCTCTTTTGCCTGTACTGGTTAAAAATCGGGCTGTTGCATTCTGGACCAGTTGTAGTCGTGCAATGGTGGTCTGACTGATACCAAACAGGAGTGAATTGCAGTAATCAAGCCTAGATGTAATAAATGTGTATATTACTGTCTCCAGGTTATTTTTGGACAATATGGGCCTCAGCTTAGACAGATGCCTCAGCTGGAAAAAACAGAATTTGACGATCATGTTTACATGACTGTTGAATTTCATGGAAGGATCCATTATCACTCCCAGATTTGTGACTTTTTGTTTTTCAGACAGGGCTAGAGCAGAAAGGTCAATGCAGTGGTTCATGAATGTGTTGTTAGGAGGGAACAACATGGCTTCAGGCTTATTTTCATTGAAACTTAAGAAATTTAAATCCATCCAGTCCCTGATGTCAGCCAGGCAGTCGAGCAGAGGTTGAATAGAGCATGTACCATTTTGTCTTAGGGGGAAGTAAATTTGACAGTCATCGGCGTAGAAGTGAAAAGGTATGTTGTGTTTCCGGAAAATAGCACCAAGTGGCAGCAGGTATAAAGAGAATAGGAGAGGACCCAGGATGGACCCCTGCGGAACCCCCCATTTAAGTGCTGCCGCTGCAGAACTAAAATATTTGATGGAAACCCGAAAGGATCTGCCAGCTAACAATTATTATATAATTATAATTATTCTAACAAGGTTGAGTCAGGTCCTCTGCATGGATTACTGTAGTCTTTGTTGAAACATTTAGTCTTTTATTCACAGACTTCTTCAGTGTGAGGAGCTACAACAAACTCTTGTACTGTAAGCAGCACCTTGTGTTAATAATAATAATAATGAATTCAATTTATAACGCACTTTTCATTAATGAAAATCTCAAAGTGCTACAAAGTGCAACAGAATTAAATGTCAATAAAACAAGTAATAAAACAAGTAAAATCGATAACAATATCAACTAAGATCAAAGATAGAATCAAGAGGAGGCAGAGTATGCTTGGTTAAAAAGAAAGGTCTTAAAGTCAACCAGTGACTGTGGAGCTCTTAGGCAGTCAGGAAGAGAGTTCCACAGGCAGGGGGCAGCCACACTGAAAGGCCGGTCTCCCATTGTCCTTAATTTGGTTCTTGGAATGTGAAGTAGATGACTGTTCTGTGACCGCAGAGACCGGGTGTTCTGTCTTGTATCTTTTCTTTAGATTCTCGTGTTCATGTATTTGTTTCCTGACTGACCATGTGTTTCTTCCTTCATGTTGTCAGCTCCTGTTTCACCTGCTCCAAATCCCAGTCACCCCAGGTGTTTGTCATGATGTCTCGTTAGTGTCCCTATAAGTTCTCTCTTGTTCTCCTTATACCTGCTGCCACTCTGTGCTATTTTCCGGAAACACAATATACCTTTCCACTTCTACGCTGATGACTGTCAAATCTACTTCCCCCTAAGACAAAATGGTACAGGCTCTATTCAACCTCTGCTCGACTGCCTGGCTGACATCAGGGACTGGATGGCTTTAAATTTCTTAAGCTTCAATGATAAGAAGTCTGAAGCCATATTGTTCCTTCCCAATGACACAACCTCAAACCACTGCATTGACCTGTCTGCTCTACCCCTATCCGAAAAACAAAAAGTCAAAAATCTGGGAGTGATAATGGATCCTTCCATGAAACTCAACAGTCATGTAAACATGATCGTCAAATCCTGTTTTTTCCAGCTGAGGCGTCTGTCTAAGCTGAAGCCCATATTATCCAAAAAGCACCTGGAGACAGTGATTCACGCATTCATTACATCTAGGCTTGATTACTGCAATTCACTTCTGTTTGGCGTCAGTCAAGCCACCATTGCACGATTACAACTGGTTCAGAACGCAGCTGCCCGATTTTTAACCAGCACACGCAAAAGAGAGCACATTACACCAGTCTTGGCCTCCCTTCACTGGCTACCGGTTCATCTTCGAATCCAATTCAAAATTCTCATGTATGTCTACAAATCGCTGAACAGTCTCGCCCCCGCCTATCTCTCGGATCTGATTCACCCATATGTCCCTCCACGTGCTTTGAGGTCAGAGGATCAGGTACTCTTAATAGTTCCAGAAACTCGCCTTAAGCGCAGGGGTGACAGGGCGTTCTCTGTAGCAGGCCCAAGACTCTGGAACGAGTTACCGCTGCTCATCAAACAGGCCCCCTCCCTCTCAGTTTTCAAATCCCGGTTAAAAACTCACTACTACTCCATCGCTTTCAATGCCAGCTGATTTGTATTGGATCGTTTGATTTATGATCTGCAATGTTTTTATGTTTTTCGTGTTGTACTTCATTGTCTGTGTTGCCTGTTGCGTGTTTGTTTGTCCAGCACTTTGGTGTGGACTTGTTCCTGGTTAAAGTGCTTTATAAATAAAATGGTATGGTATGGTATAAGTTCTGCATCTTTTTGTTCCCTTGTCGTTTGTGCATTATGCACTCTCCAGCTCCTGCATTCATGCAAGTTTTTGCTGCTACGTCAGCCTTTTGTTTTGTGAATAAGTATTACTCTTTATTTAATTTCTGAGCTCTCCGTGTCTGTTTGCACTCATGGTTCAACTTAGGGGCTGTTTACACGGCACATATTTTGAGAGAAACTGCTCCTTTCGCTCTGCGTTTCTACTTATCGTTTACACGACACCACTGGCCCCCCTCTTTGAATCCGATGGTTTTTGAACTCACCCTCCAGAGTGGAGCTTTTTCGCTGACCCCCCGTTGATAACGTGCACATCTCCCACTGAGCTTTTGTTTGACATACATGCGCGTAGCACGCACGCGCGGACAGACGGCATTTCTATCAACAATAATGGCAGCGGACAGGCACCGCTTTTTGAACTACAACTGATGGAAAATATTTTGAGTCTCACATTAAATTCTTCTACACCTGAATTACCTGCATCTGTGTTGGAAGAGACACAGTTGGATCCAGTTCTTATGTCGCTGTTTAATGAAGGAGGCAGGCGGATATTTCACGCGTCACGCTGCAGAATATGTGCTAAAAAAGAACAGTTTAACAATAATAAACAATATTTATGTTAGCGTGGGAGATATATAAAGTTATCTGAGCTAAATTAATCTATCTGGACTCAAATTACGTGATTTAAACGATGCATAACATGCTGCGTGTTTAAAGTTGAAAATGAAGACAACAGGTTTATTTTTTACAGTATTTATTTATTCAACACCACAAACTGTACGTCACACAAACACTGAGAATTAAACTGAACACACTATTAAAACACGTTAACAGAACTGTAACTACATTAATGAACTGGACTCTGCTGTTTTCATCATGGATTCTGGACCCATCGAACCGGTCCGCTTGGTGAAAGGACAGCTGCTCGACCTCGCCGAAAAAGAAAAAAAAATCAGTTGTTGTGTGATCAAAGTAAACACAAGCAAACATTATTAAGAACGTTGTTTATCTGCTGAAAACCAGTTGTTCATCACGGAGTAAAGTCCGACATGTTGACAGAGTTCTGGTCCACTCAACGTCTGGTGTGGAGCTTGTTAGATAAAGAGGTCCCACTTGGCATCAAATCTGTCGACTCTTATCCAAAAATCAGCTTTAACTTGTTGTTGCTGAACTTTTAGCACAAAAGAAAACAGCAGACTGATGCAGCACGCATGCGCATTAGGAGAAGGTTCAAAAATTCACAGCGCCATCTAATTCATTCATTGAATTCATGAGGGGGGGTCATGAGGGAGGGGGGAGATTTGAGACGATGCATGTAAACACTTGAATTAGCCCTAAGCATATGCTTAGGGTTAAATTTAACAAAATGTAACATTGCATTTCTACTCCATTGCAAGTAACATAAAATCATTGCAGATAGTAAATAAAATGACCAAACACAGATCATCTGGTGTTGAAAGCAACAGAATAGTAATGGGTCTTTAAACGGGATTTGAAAACCGAGAGGGAGGGGCCTGTCTGACGAGAAGATATATATTCCTGTCTCCTCTCTTCAGTCCTCTCACTGTCATATTTATTCTTGGCTAACCTCTTTCTTTGCATCTTGTAATGTTTTTTATTAGTTTGCATTATTAAACTGTTATAACACTAGTTTTTATGTGCAGCACTTTGGTGAATATCAGTTGTTTCAAATCCATAAATGTGCTATATAAATAATTTGATTTAATTTGATCTTCATTTTGCAGGGTCCAAAAGTGACTGATGAAAAGCTTCGGGATATGTGCTCAGCAGTTGTTGAAGGTGCACTTTCTGACCTTGATGTATCCATGTCTGTACAGTTTATTTATTTGTCATGAGTAGGGGTGCACAGATACAAGCAGCAGTACTGGGTATTTGTTCAATGCCTCATGTTTGTACTAGTACTCATAAAAGTGTTCCATTGTCACTGTACCTGCCTCTTTATGAAGATGTGATGTTCAGTGCTCAGTGGTAGTACACGAGCAATGTCAGACATGTGCAGATGTTTCAAAATGAACTACGATGACAAAAGTAAAGTGAAGTAAAGCAAATTCTACTCTGCAAAGGTGTTGAGGAAGGTTAAAAACTAGCACTTTCAACACAAATGGTCTGATAAAACATTAAAGACACATAACGTTGACTTCACATTGTTTGCTAACAGCAAAGAGAACAGCTTCAATCTGTCAGTGAGCAGAAATATACAGATCTAAGCACGAGCTTCACAATGATCTCACCACTCACCGATGGGCACTTTTGGAAAAATCTATTGTGTTGGAGTTTGAGGACTTATTGAAAAAGTAGACTTCTTTGATTCTTCTAAATAAAATGAAATGTTCAAAATAAGGAGCATAATGACATATATTAGTAAAATGAACAAAAATCAGTACTTAAAATAGGCTAATACTCAAATGTAAGTACTTGTACTCAGTTTTAATAATGTCAGCGCATGTGTAAAGTGTAAACTGTCATCAGACAATATTTTAAGAAGCATTTGTTGGATAAAATGATTGACTGTGATCATTTCTTTGTTGTACCTGTAGAGCAATTACAAGCGTTTATGAAAGAGATGTTGAAGAGGCCAGCAGCCCTTAGTGCTCCAGGTACTCCTGGACAAGCAGGACCACCTGGACCTCCTGGGCCAGCTGGAGTGGCAGGTCCAACAGGTACTCCAGGGCCAATGGGCCCCAAAGGTCATCCAGGATTCTATGGACTTCCAGGTGCACCAGGCGAGAAAGGTTGGTTTCTGCAACCTGTAAAACTTTCTGCAGTGGGACCCCTACACTGTGTGCAAGTGTGTGTGTGTGTGTGTGTTCTTCCTACATATTTGACATGATACGATTCTGCATTGGAACAGTGATGGTAAGATAATAATGAATGAAACTATTACAGAAATCAAGTCTGTTCGCTGTGAGTTTGTTTTTAAAGCCATCAGTGAAACATGTTAAGCAAAGCTATCTACGAATTGAAGGAGTTCACTCTTGCATGCATTATCTAATCAATAAATAATTTAACAAGGCTGAGTGGAGCCATTAAGTCAGCTGATTATGATCTTATAGCTATTAAAATGTTTTGTGTTTTCATGTTCTTCTAATGTTAATATCCATGTTTTCTTCTGACTGAAGGAGAAGCTGGGGGAAAGGGAGTCAAAGGAGACAAGGGAGAGGACGGTGTGGGAGTCAAAGGAAGTCCCGGTGCACCTGGTACACCAGGTAAATGGAGTGTGTTTTGACAGTAAAGGCTTTTTTATACTCAATGAGAAGGTCTAGGTCTTGTGTCTCACTGATGTGGGTGTAAGATAAAAATGGTGTAGTTACACCACCTGTGGTAACTGTTACTTAAGGAGCATAATGACATATATTAGTAAAATGAACAAAAATCAGTACGGTACTTAAAATAGGCTAATACTCAAATGTAAGTACTTGTACTCAGTTTTAATAATGTCAGCGCATGTGTAAAGTGTAAACTGTTATCAGACAATAATTTAAGAAGCATTTGTTGGATAAAATGATTGACTGTGATCATTTCTTTGTTGTACCTGTAGAGCAATTGCTCTTACCACTTACACATGCTCTTACCACTGCTACCGTACTCTTACCACCCATTTCCCCCAGTCAGAACTAGTATATTGCAGGATATGGGTCAAGTGTTGTGTGACTGGTCAGAGTTGTAGGCGTGTTTATGTAAAGTGGTTGCAGTAAGTACATCTCAGAGCAGCATCTGCTGAAGAGCTGCTGTCCAAGGCTGTTAGAAAATTCAGCCAACATTACAAGTACTTCAGTAGAAATGATAAAAAAAGATTCAATAAAACATGAATAAAGGTTATCATAAAAAAAAAAAACTTGTGGAAGGAGATGAGACAGTTTGGTGCATGCAGGAGACAGCACAGAGAACCGGCAGCTCTCATTGATTGTGCTGACAGACAGACAGACAGACAGACAGACAGACAGACAGACAGACAGACAGACAGACAGACAGACAGACAGACAGAGAGAGAGAGAGAGAGAGAGAGAGAGAGAGAGAGAGAGAGAGAGAGAGAGAGAGCCATGGTGGTGATATGAATGGGAACGTGCTCCCAAGCCACGTTCCCACAACACCTGTTGGAAACGATAGTGGTCTCTGTGACAAACATACAAAAATATCACTTGTCCCCAGTTCACAACAGAAATACCAACTCTTCCTCCAACTCCTCCATCATAAACTGAAAATAAACATTCACCCTGAACTGTGTTGATTCTGGTTGATTGTCACATCAGGATTTCTCCCCATTGGTTCTCATTTAAGTATGAGATGTCTGGGAGAAAAAGACTATCTAATGTCAAAAAAGGCGTTCAATACAGGATCAACTGGACTTTATTTGTTGCAGAAAACGTTTCGACTTCTGTCCAGAAGTCTTTTTCAATTCTATCTAATGTCAAAAAACTATCTAATGTCACGTCAGTGAGGTTCAATGTCCTACATCTTGTTGAAATGTAATTAGCTCTTTAGAGCCTAAAAGCACTAAGAGGTCAAAAGAATTGTTTCAACTTACCAAAGTTTCAGCTGCCTTTTCAGACATGTGCATTATATAATAGGTTGACCAGGTCCATGCCTACTAAAAGTAAGACAAGGAGTGTGGTATTTCCTGATGCAGTTTCCATGCCAGGTTATTAGCTGGCACTGTATTTTTAATTTTAATTTTGGTCATTTATTGACATGTACACACATTAAGACACTTCAATCTCAAGCATCAAAAAGAGTTTAGGTTCAGTATTTGTGGAGTGAGTGAAAAGTGTCCCAAGAGGTAGTGTAGCACATGTATGCTCCAAGTTAGAAGCTATGCTAAACTGAAGAGTGAGCAGCACAAATATTGTTATTGTTGCTCTTCTTCTCCTGCAAGCACAGATAAACTATTGGCTGCATTGATTTCACTGCAATGCTGAGTGTTTTCAAAAACTTTGCCTCTGAGAGGATGCAAAAAGTTTCAATTTAAACTAATATGATTGCTTTATTTTGTGTACACAAACTGCTAAAACACACAAAAAATGTTCTGGTGTAACAGGCCAAATTAACATGTGTCTGGATTAAATCCGGGTATAGTTTAGCCCAGGCCAGAGCATATTGACCTGGGCCAAACTATACCTGGGGGCTGTGAAATAGCCTAGGCCAGAATATCCTGATGCATGCTCAATAATCCAGGTAGGAAAAAAAAAAGGGTAAGTCTGGTCCTCTGGACATTCAAAAAAAAAAAAAAACATAGGCCAGAATATATGCATCTATATACTCATATAAAGTATACAGGTATAAGATGAAACACCCACACCTGCCTCCACCCACACTCGCTCCAATCTGGGCCCCTGAGCAAGGCCCTTAAACCCCTCACCATGTGCTCCCTAAACAGGTCTCTCTTTAAAATGAGTTTTTGTGGCTCACTGAGACTACCTGTATAAATAAAGGGTAAAAAAAAAAAAAAAAGGATCTGGCCCTCATACCAAATTTCCTGGGTTTTCACATTTAAGTTTGTTGGCTTTCCCAATTTATCTGACAAAGCTAAACCCCCAATAAAATGTTTGAAAAAGTAAGTACCGTATTTTTCAGAGTATAGGTCGCACCTTTTTATCAATTTTTCGTGGCCTGCAACCTATACTCCGGTGCGACCTATATATGGCTTTTTATCACTTTCGGCGAAACAAATGTTTAAATCCAGCTCATTTCACAATTACGTTCATTTATTAAGGAAAAGTTCAGCTCAGACACATATTTGCTATAATTTTTATCAAACAAATAATTGTTTTTAAGTGTTAATCTTCTTAAAAGCCTTGCTGTGCGCTCCTGTGGCAGACATTTGCAGCAGAGCTAAACGTAGGTGCGACCTATACTCCGGTGCGACCCATCTAGGGATTTTTCAAATCTATTGGTAATAATTGGACAATGCGACCTATACTCTGGTGCGACCTATACTCCGAAAAAAACTGTAGTTATTTTGCATATATGACCCAACATTACTCATATCATGGGGTATATTCTGTCTTGAGTGGTATGAATTGGCTTAGACCAATTTATACCACAGAATATAAACTGGCCTATAGGCCAGGGTATAAGTAGGCACGTTTAGCTACAGATACAGTCCATACTGAGGGTATACGATGGTCTGTTACACCGGTTTTTCCTATAAACAGTGTCATAGAAACAGGGCCTTGGCTATTGTTAGTGTGATAGTAAAAGTAACATCATATAAGATTGCTCATAATGTAATTTACAAGGTTTGACCAAAATGACAATGACTTTGGCTCTTCTCAACACAAAATATTTTTTGTCATGAAATGCAGTAGGCAATATGCATTCCTTCATGGATTATTGGGTCTTAAATTAAGACAAATTCTTCTTACAGTGAATCTTCAGGCAAATATCTTTGAGATTAGAAAATACATCTTATGGAAAATAACTTTGCATTTGCTTTAATAATATATTACTGTACATGTCTTGTGTTTACCCCAGGTGTACCTGGTCCCCCAGGCATTGGGAAGGATGGTAAAAATGGAGAACGTGGTGAGACAGGAAGTCCTGGCATCCCAGGATCTGCTGGTCCAAGGGGTCCTTCTGGACAGCCGGGCCTTTGTGACCCATCAACCTGTATAAACAGACATCCACCTCTGTATATGATCAGTGGAAAGAAATCTTCTACTTACAAATGAGACATCTGAAAACAGAGACCCTCTTCATACCTCATCCTGCCAGTGACCATGTTTTATGGCTTTTTTTATTTTTATTTTTTATTCTGAGCATGGCGGTCTTCACGTGTTACACAAATAGAAGAGACTTAAAGGGCAACAGAAATGGGACAACTGTACAGAACCGTAAGAACCTGTGTTTTCAGATAAAGCAAAGACGTTGTTCAAAGGTCACTGCTGCAGAAGCTGAGCAGCATCTTGGACTGACAACAGGTCTGCAGGCCCATGAGGTGTCTGTCAGGAAAATGACAAATTATAACTCCTGACCACTGCCCATCTCGAGTCATTAACCCATTCAGCAATGACAGTTTAAAGTATGGTCAATTTTCTCATGTCCTCCCACATGTTCACTCTTTGAGTAAGCTCAGTGAAAATGTCTTTTCAACACTTTTATTTTGCCTAGTTCAATGAAAAGTTTAACCAGGAATAAATCAGACTCAACTTGATAACCATCAATCATGTGAGTCAAATTTGGTGGAACTAAGTGACAGCTAGCATCAGACCTGAGCTTACATCGTCAACAAAGTGCTTTTCAATCCTGTCGGTTTTGTTCCAATACTGAAATAAAGGGTTTTGTTTTGGATGTGTTGCACTGATTGAGCAACTTTCTTCGGTTAAGGGGACCCAGAGATTTTATTCTTAGCAGGGTCAAGGTGTTGCATAGTGGTGGGGGGTCAAATTTCTATTAATTTTTTTTTGGCCGTGAATATAAATTACACAAATTACACAAAACTTAACTTAGTGAGTGCTGTTTGTCAACAATTATTTTTAACCCAGATTAATAAAACATCTGGGGAGTGTCCTGATGCATGTTCAATAATCCAGGTAGAAAAATCTAAAAAAGTTAAGTCTGGTCCTCTGGACATTAAAAAACAAAACAAAGACAAAAATATTGTAGGAACGTTTCGTCTTTCCTCTGAAAGACTTCTTCAGTCTGAGGTGCTGTATTCAGCTCAGTTTTATAAATAGCACCTTCTCACAGTGGATCAACCAGTTTGTTGCTGACAACCAAAACTAGCTGCTCACATGATTAAGGAGGACCATCAGCCTAATGGTGGATCATTAGCACCCTGATAGTCGTTTGCTATTCACAAGGGGCTGTGATATGCTGTTATTGCTACAAAGTAGTATCACTCAGCCCCTTGTGAATAGCAAACAACCATCAGGGTGCTAACCATCCATCGTTAGGCTGATGGTCCTCCTTGATCATGTGAGCAGCTGGTTTTGGCTGTTAGCAGCAAACTGGTTGATCCACTATGAGAAGGTGCTATTTATAAGACTGAGCTGAATACAGCACCTCAGACTGAAGAAGTCTTTCAGAGGAAAGACGAAACATTTCTACAATTTTTTGTTTTGTTTTGTTTTTTGAATGATCCAGAGGACCAGACTTTACTTTTTAAGATCTGGGGAGTGGTGGTGCAGAGGTTAGAGAAGGTGGGCCTGTGATTGAAAGATCATCTGTTCAACTCCCGGTACAGACAACATCAAAATGTGGGTGGGGAAGGTGAAACACCCACACCTGCCTCCACCCTCATTTGCTCCACTCTGGACCCTCGAGCAAGGCCTTAACCCCACCACCTGCTCCCCCATCACCCTAGACAGCAGCTCTCTGCTCCACACAGAGGGCTGTGGGAGCTCGGTGGTCTGTGGTTGTGTCAGGAAGGACATCCAGTGTAAAAATAATCACCAAGTCTTCGAACAACTTAGTTCACTGCCGTGATCCCTGAAGAAGGAGCAGTTGAAAGAAGAAAAAATTTCAATAAACATTCTTAATTATTAGTTTTAGTCAAACATTTGATCTGACACACACAAACTTGAAAATAAATAAATACACCTTCAAACATTATTTCAGTAAATCTTTTCTCCCCTTTACAACCCAACTGGGTTTGCAGGTATTGTTGAAAACCTTATCAGTCACCTTAAAAGCAGGTTTAACTTGTTAGGATTATGCATTTTAGTAAATAAGCAACATA